>MUZC01001301.1:16450-33344 GCA_002072015.1 Radix auricularia
CCCCCCCCCCCCCCCCCAGCTCACTGCCGAGATCTCATGTCTCATAACACGGCCCTTATCCTACTCCTCCCTTCCCAGCCCTCCTTTCATCACCACTCTCCTTCTAATCAGATCGACACCCGTAATCATCATCTTCACTTGGGGCCAGTCCAATTAGGTGAAAAGGTTTGGAGGAGGGTGGGACAAGTTGGTGACCCCGGGGTGTGACACCCTTCACTTTATGACGACGACAAACTCGAGGAGAGTCTCTGACGCGATGGGAGTGGTAACAAGGGTGCGAGAAAAACAATGACGCGGCAACCGTGGGAGCTTGAATGTTGGCCAACGGGAAACGCTCATTTGATTAAATGTAACCACTTTGGAAAAGATAAGAAAATAGTTATTTTTAAATAATGATCATTCCCTTCAAAATAAATACGCTATAAAACAAAACTTTGAGAAAAAAATAGGAGTGAAAACAAGCAACAATAAAAATAATAATAAATATACACAAATAAACAGAATGAAATAAAAAGCTACGAAATAATTTTAAAGCAAAAAATATTAGTCGATAATAAGTTAATCGTAATATGTAAGAATAACGAAATAAAGAAATAACCCACCCCCCATTTTCCTCCCTCCCACCAAAAATAAAGTATATCAATCCCAGTGACTAGATTTTCTTTTCACTACTTTTCTCTCCACGATTCACGACAAACATTTACAAAAAACAATAACATAAATGACAGAACTCATGTTCAATAACTGATGTATAATTAGGTATATCTTGTTAAAATTAAACGAGCGTGTTAAGAGGACGGACGCGAAAGTGGACGTTGTGGCACACGGGTAAAGACAGTCAGTCACACAGAAACTTACAGATGTCCATTTGATGTTTCAGTGACCTAACAAGCCATCTGTGTTTTGTGTATATTCTCTAAGAAATAAATAAAAAGTATACTGTTAAAAACTAAAGTTTTACAATTATTGTACTTGAAAAACATGTTCCAATAAGATTTTGGAAAAAAAGATGTTCAAAAGTTAATAATTCCAAGCAACAATAAAATACACAATCCAGCACCACTCCCTACCGTCCTCACCCCCTAAAAATTGTTCAGTGAGTATAATGTTTGTGATATCTTCAACATAATTTTCTAGGCTTGAAAAAATTATGGGCGTCCCAATACTCATGTATTGATGTGCCTTGAATTACTTGAAACTAATAGCTATCCCAACAGATTACAATAAATTTGGTAATGTGAGTTATGCCATCGTCATAAGTACAAGACCGTATTAGATGAAGACGGTTCTTGTAACGTCATGATGCAACATGACATTGAATGTTCAAATATAGTAATAATAATGGTTGTTATCATATACAGCTGAATTTGAATCCTCTAAATCCTTAGCCTGCCTGGTAACCCCATTACCGCTCCGTCCAGCAGACGCTAATTTACAGCTTTGAACCACGAAAACTGGAGGCGACTGAGTGCAATTGGCCATGTTTAGCCTTGAATGTCTCAGCAGACATGGACAAGTACCCTTCAAAACTCCGCAGACATCAATGGAAATCAAGAGTTGCGTCGAACGGCCATTTTGAAATCCTTAAGCGAATAAAAATAGCCGCCATCTCGAAAAGGCTTTTCAACTTCTTAAGCGGCACAAATAGCCGTGTCAAAGGCCTTGTATCGGACGAGAGTGTCCAGTCTGACACAGCTGATGACGGAACACAATGGCGGCGTCCACACGCGCGGTGGGCCGGGTCATTACAACGCCATCAATCACGGGCGCGAAGCTTTTGGGGTCAAAACCATCTGTGTTTTCCCTTCCTTCATATTTTCTTATCGTATGTTCCCTGAGGCCGAAGACAGCAGTTGAAGGAGCTGCGCCGCAGATGCATTATTACCCGTGCTTGAAGTTTTAAAATACAATCATTATAGATTGTCTTCGGTCACCTGGCTGTTCATTGGTCGACAGAAATATAATAATAATAATAATAATAATAACAACAATGAACTTAATTATCTTAACCGAAAGGTCCTTAAAATTACAAATGCATCACCAGCGAGGCTATATTAGCTTAGATCAGTGATGGTGAACATATGACACGCGTGCGACAGTCGGCACGCAGAGTCTCATCAGCCGGCACGCCACTAAAATATTACTTAATTAAACCAGCTAAGCCAAGACCTCATCTTCGGGTTTCATTAGAAGGTTTGCCTTTCTGCTGTAAATGAGTGGGTTTGGTTGAATTTATGGCACGCGGCCCAAAACGTGTTGGCCACCACTGACTTAGATTGTTGTTAATATCACTCAGTTTCACAATGTGCGTTTGATTATTCATAAGTATCATTACAGTGGCCAATGAATTTACTGTCAATGAGTTTTTTAAACATTCCACTTAAAAAAAATAATATTTAAAAGATACATCTTATGAAATGTAATACTTGTATGAAGGCTATTAATATTCTCGCTAGCACCAAACCCAAAAGAAAAAAAAATCTGCAATTACCCAAACTGGAATGTAAACAGGGCTAAAATCTCAATAGGTGCATAAAAAATATTCATTCTATTTCATCGGTAGAAATCTAAATGTTATTTTAAAAAGAGTATTTTTTGACAGCGGAAGTGATGTCATTACAATTTTTAAATAATGAATTATTTTTAATGAAAATATTCGTCACTTTACTTTTTATTTATTCTCGATTTCTCAATAGAATGTACTGGAGATGTCACATGTCAAATTATCTATTTTTAGTGGGAAATCCCCACGACACGGCCCACTATTCGCCAAATACAAATACCACATATAATAAATATGATTGTTAAAGTAAATAATTTTTCTATAGAACTCTAAACCAAGCCTACTGGCAAACTGACCTATTAATGAAGATAACATAAAGAATTAGATTTAAACATGAAACACAATCATTACTTCTCAAGGCTTTCTGTCATTTCATAGATTTCCCTACGGTCACAACAGTGAACTAATTAAAAGATACGAAAATAGTCAGACTCTAGTACTCCCCTCTCCATTCATGTTCTGTCTCAACCCATTTATAGTTCTCTACCCTCGCCCTCCTGTTGATGCTGTAGGTAGATTTATTCTTTGGAAACTACTTATTTCCATTAATGATCTCTGTAATTAACAGAATGCGGCCTAGTACCACTAATGCCGCCTCGTTACAGAGTCATAATCGATATAAATAGATTCATGGGTTCGGGAAGAGTTCTCTGTCGTGATAACGAGATGAGGGGAAAGATAACTCTTCCCATAAACGTTACATACTACAGAGTGATAACTAATAACGCTTGAGCTCGGTCTTAAACACAATGGACGAATGTGGCACTTTTCTATTCTTGTTCCACGGACACACGTACACACACACACACATGCGATCACACAGATGAAGACATACGCACAGGTGAACATACACACGTGCGCGCCGGCCGACGTGACATCAAGCCAGGTCCCAAGCACGACAGAGACACGGCCAGCCCGCCGCCCGATGAAGGGCGTCCTAAGGTGTTTAAGGGAGAATCCAGTCCTTCCCCTGACAGCTATCCGCTTATCCCATGATACCCGGCCCCATCTCCAACACGGACGTCGATCTTTTCTTGGTGACGTCCTTTGTGTGGGGGACTGGAAGGGGGGACGTGCTAGTACCAAGGTAATGTCAGTGGTGTTTGCTAGTACCAAGGTAATGTCAGTGGTGTTCGCTAGTACTAAGGTAATGTCAGTGGTGTTCCCTAGTACCAAGGTAATGTCATTGGTGTTCCCTATTCCCAAGGTAATATCAGGGGTGTTTGCTAGTACCAAGGTAATGTCAGTGGTGTTTGCTGGTACCAAGGTATTGTCAGGGGTGTTCGCTAGTACCAAGGTAATGTCATTGGTGTTCCCTAGTACCAAGGTAATGTCAGGGGTGTTTGCTAGTACCAAGGTAATGTCAGTGGTGTTTGCTGGTACCAAGGTATTGTCAGGGGTGTTTGCTAGTACCAAGGGTAATGTCAGTGGTGTTTGCTGGTACCAAGGTATTGTCAGGGGTGTTTGCTAGTACCAAGGTATGTCAGTGGTGTTTGCTAGTACAAGGTAATGTCAGTGGTGTTTGCTAGTACCAAGGTAATGTCAGTGGTGTTGGCTAGTACCAAGGTAATGTCAGTGGTGTTTGCTAGTACTAATTTAATGTCAGTGGTGTTTGCTAGTACCAAGGTAATGTCAGTGGTGTTTGCTAGTTCTAATGTAATGTCAGTGGTGTTTGCTAGTACCAAGGTAATGTCAGTGGTGTTTGCTAGTACTAATGTAATGTCAGTGGTGTTTGCTAGTACCAAGGTAATGTCAGTGGTGTTTGCTAGTTCTAATGTAATGTCAGTGGTGTTTGCTAGTACCAAGGTAATGTCAGTGGTGTTTGCTAGTACTAAGGTGATATCATTGGTGTTTGCTAGTACCTTGGTAATGTCATTGGTGTTTGCTAGTACCAAGGTAATATCATTGGTGTTTGCTAGTACTAATGTAATGTCAGTGGTGTTTGCTAGTACCAAGGTAATGTCAGTGGTGTTTGCAGTACCAAGGTAATGTCAGTGGTGTTTGCTAATTCTAAGGTACTATCATTGGTGTTTGCTAGTACCAAGGTAATGTCGTTGGTGTTTGCTAGTACCAAGGTAATATCATTGGTGTTTGCTAATACTAATGTAATGTCATTGGTGTTTACTAGTACCAAGGTATTGTCAGTGGTGTTTGCCAGTACCAAGGTAATGTCAGTGGTGTTCACTAGTACTAAGGTAATGTCACTGGTGTTTGGGGAAGGTAAGTTGTCTTTAATCAGACATCATCGACTAATATTCTGGTAGCGATCACTGTCACGGTAGCCATAACTAAATTTCTGCCATGGGTGCATTCAATTTAAGTTTGTCTTGTTAGCAACTAACTTATCTCTGTTCTTGTAGCAATGAATGAACCTCTTTCCTGGAAGTGGCTGACCTGGTGATGGAAGCGTGACGTTAATAGAATCACGTGCACAGTGGCTTTAACGGTCTCTCGTCATCACCACCTATAGTACAATTTGAGCCCCGCTGATGCACAACCAAAAGCCCTAAAATAGTGTGATATTAAATCATGACCAAACTTGTTACTCTGAGAACCCTTCCCAGCTGGGCGCCCGTCTGCATGGAGCCCTATGTCTCTTATAGGGGTTCATATTTTCCATGTGCCCCCCCCCCACTCCGTGAAAGCATCAAACCGTGCACAGCTGACGTTAGATGGGAAGGAGCCGAGATAGCAATTAACGTAAATATAAAACACTACTGCGAGTTTATGGGCATTATCCGGTTAGCGACAGGTGACCCCAGCTTCCTTTGTCGTCACTGTTAGAGGCTACATGTCAAAGTTCGCGTTGCATATTAAATGAGATTCTTTTTCTTTTTGTTTGTTGTTTAAAGTCAAACCTTCTATTTTGTGTGTTACAACCCAACCCCGCCCCAACCCTTTTCCCGTCCCTACACCGATCTCAACTCGTTTCCGTTTCAAAGAGTAGGACTCCTGAGATGATCGACAAAGAAAGAACTGCACAAACCAAATGTGTTGGTCAAATGTTTTATATGTTAGATTTATAGTTTTTATTATTATTACAGTTTTTTTTTTTAAGTTCCAGAATATTATGATAGAGTACTTAGTTAAAAAGTTACCTTAAAAACAAACTTTATAAGGAACGATTTGCATGTTTTTTTTAAAGATATAAAGTTTCAATAAATGTAAGCAGTGCGAAACCTGACATATGGCCTATAGTCAATAGCATATATAGAATTTAGTTCAAACCTTAGCAAAGACAGCTGTAGAGTAACACACCCTGACATACAATGATAATGACTCGAGATCTATTTATTTTGAACAACAAACATTTTTCTGGCATACATTAGAAATTTTCATAATTGACATTAAAGTAGCTAGACATTCGTAAGTGCGGTACCTTATGATGAGATCGATGTATGTTACCATGTGCAGACAGAGAATTTGTGTTCACTAATTTCTGATATAGCAAATGAGATAATGGGAAGACACAGAAGCTAGTTATATACAGACGCTCCGCTCCGACTATACAGAAGATAATTGTTACGCCTTGTTCCCAGATTAAATGTAGGAGCCGATATCTCGCACACACTTGGTAATAAAACATAAGTTGTTATAAGTAGAGGTCCTGTACAGAGTCTTGTAATGCCCTCAGAGGCGTCACTAGGGTTGGTGTCACCCGGGGCGGTAGCTCATGGTGTCACCCGGGACGGTAGCACATGGTGTCACCCCTCATAATTTAACCCATAGAACTCCTCCGCGTTTTTCAGTGCCAAATAACTGGAATATATAGAATTTTATGGTCTGGTGTCACCCCCTTGATGGAGTCACCCGGGGCGGCCCGCCCCACCGCACCCCCTAGCGACGCCACTGAATGTCCTCAGATCATCTTAAACAACAAAATACAAGAAATAACTTGTTTTACCATTCAATTTTATTTCAAATCTGATTAATTTAGTTTAGTTTTTACTCTAGTCTCGCTGCAAGAGACTTTGGAGTAAGTATTTTACAACACTAGAAGGACTCTTACAAAATACGGAACGACTAATCTCTTTTTATTACTCGTATGTAATTTTGCTTACAGAAGTGTCATCGCCTTACACTATGACAAATTGCATGGCCATTGAGAAATATATTACAAACATTCAAGGCCGTCTTTTTTTTTTCTTTTTTTCTTTTAATGCAAATGTGAAATATGCTCGTACCTCAGATGTTGATGTATTTTACCATCCATCCCCGCCCCCAATGATTTCCGTACACATAACCTTGCCATGTGTACTAGCCCTACGTCGTTGGTTCGTGTACATGTCACTGCCATTCGTCATGACACTGCCACTAGCCCTATAAATACAGAGTCCCCCAACTCTAAGTCCAGCAAATAGAAATATGACTTTAGTTAGAACACGCCTATCACCTATCGATTTTTGACTGCTTGTGTGTCAGACACCGACGAATGGGGTGAGAGAGCTGGAGTAACTGGCTCATAAAATATGGCAATACAACTATAGGAAGACATCATAAAAACGTTTCCTAGAAGAAGCATCTGATTGGGGGGGGGGGAAGGGAATTGCCTTTGTTTTGAAACAAAGGTATAAAGTATTAAATAATTTACATAGACATTTATATATACTGAACAGCCGTAAATATTATTTTAGAAATCTGATTTTATACTTCTATTGTTGAAAGATGAAATCTCATAATGTACGAAATATTTGATTTCAAACTGATTTAGGCATCTTGGGTTAACAACATTAAAAAATATATCAGAAAAAAACCTTTTCGAAACACAAATTAAAATAGAAAATTTGAGATAGAAACTGTTTCAAAAATTCAAGAGTGTAAGACCGAGTTGACTTTTAATAACCCGAGGATCCCACTGCCAAAGCTACACTCCTAAAACAAAGACATTAACAGTAATCTACAAAAGATGACAACACCAGACTGTATTCCTGCAGGTGTAGCCTCAGTGTTGGTTTGTCTACCTAAAGGACAATATTAGTCAATTCACTTGATAGGCCAACAATAGCTTCAAATGCGTATTCTGACATTTGGTGCTTTTTGGTGCAATGTTTGTGCTGTGAAAGGTGCGGAGTTATGTCTATCCAGCCTACATCAAACATTATTATATTGCGTCATTATTTAAAATACCAATTATTGTACATTTATGTATTTGTGTACATAAAAGGACAGGCATCATAAAATATATAACAAGTTGGGTTGTTTTTTTGTTATTTTTTTAAAAAGTTAGTGACTGACTAGTCATTGGCGTCACTATTGAGAGCGGTTGGGGGGGGGGGGCGGTCCAACCCGGGTGACTCCATCAAAGGGGGTGACACCAATATGTAAAATTCTGTATAATCCCGTTACTCGGCACTGGAAGACTCGGACGAGTTCCATAGGGTTAGTAGTGAGAGGGTGACACTATGAGCCACCACCCCGGGTGACACCTACCCTAGTGACGCCTCTGAGACTAGTAAAACCACAACAATAACAACTGAGTATTAAGAATTAACGAGAGGTTTGTCGATAACTCAATACTTTATTTTATTTCATCATTGTAACAACTTGTAATCATGACAATAAATTAAGAAATAAATGTTAACCCCACAGCACTTAACAAACATCACAGAATAAAGTTTAAAATATTGTTTGAAATGGAACTGAAAACTTATTTATTTATTTTTTTTTTGCATGGCGGTGGTCTCATATTGCTGTATATATCTAAAATATCTGTAATAATATTTCATGTTTCAGAAAACTGGTATTTCACACCCATTCGGAATGGCATTAAAAATTGTATGCGGTTCAAATTTCGCCACAATTCATGAGCAAAGTTTAGCTGATTGAATGAACGAAACAAGACGATGATTTGATGACGTGTGAAAAACTCCATCTGGAAGGAGACATTCGGACGTCCTGTCACGTGACGTTGGCTTCTAGCACCGTGACGGAGTGTGAAGTCAAGAGGAACGCCGGGAAGTTGCCACAAACATGGGGCGGGGTTCACACATCTCGTCAGGGGTGCTCAACTGTCAAAGTAGAGGCTCCTGGGGTGAAAGTTGTGTGGGTGTGAGAGCAAACTGGGATATCTGGGTTATGATTGGGATGGCGTAAGGCGTAAGATGAGACTACTCGATTACCCCCATATGAGGAGAGGATTTTGTGTCATAGATCTTTCATACACGCAATATTATTAAAAAATAAATTTAAAAACAAAACAAAACCATTTTTAATTTTAAAAATACAATTTTTCTACAGAAAATATTCGTTTGATTGCTCCCAACCAATGCTGAAAGGCCGCTACATGAAACAGATTTTTAGAGCCGATATTTTGTTGGTTTAAGTATTGCGAAATTTCAACAGATACTGATATCTCTTCACTAGGAAATTATGAACTTGAAGATTTCAATTTAAAACGATGCCTGTATTCACGTTTTCCCGAGTCTAGGCCTCATTTTATGATAGAAATGTTAGCAAAGATATCAATCAGAAAACAAGGATAGGTAGATGCCATTAATTTTACTTAAAACTTTTTGAAGTAAATTGTGCTGAACAACGGAAGGGAGACAATAAAGTGAGAGTGACGGGAAAATAACGTAGACTTTAGGGGAATTGAATAATAAACGTAATATTTGAGTGAAAAGTAGCGTTACATAATGAGCCAACTGATAATACGTATAGAAAAACGAAAATATAAAAGTCTAAAGCGAGATTATATGCAAAAAGAATGAAGAGTGTGGTTTGTTAGCCAATGAAAGCAAGATAAAAATTTGATGAGATTATTTTGGTCATGCAGACTGGACTAACTGCATGATGGTAACCAGACATAACTGCGAGTGACGAAACGACAAGGAGACAAAACGACCACTGATAAAACGGCAAAACCAACAAGGTGACAAAAATAGTTCCGAATGGGACAACGAAAAAAAGGCAATGATTTTGAATTAATACTTTTTAGTTATGTCCGCTGAGCTATTGAGTCTGACACTCTTGGTCTATGTTCAAAGTGACACAATCACCGGGACTTCCTTAGGGGAGTTCTACAGTGATCTACCTTGTTTCTATGACATTTTGTCGCTTTGTCATGGACCCTTTAAAAATTACATTTTTGATCAGACTAACTCTTATGCATCCTGCAGATTATTTCATCCAAAACTTCTAGTGTTATCACATTCTGGTTGTTTAAATGTTCCACGATCACAATATTCATAGGGCAATGAATATTTTAAAAGTGAATTTTTAAAAAATATAGATGAAATCAATATTAAGATACTTTCGCTGACCTATCTCAACTATCTGAATAATAAAAGGAATCTTTTAGGAACGTTTTAAAGATATACAAAGATATTTTATTTTCTCATAGTTATGCGCAATTTCACTTAGGGAAACCGCCTATACACAACATAAACCCCCCTATATACAACATAAACCCCCTATACACAACATAAACCCCCATTACACAACATAAACCCCCGTTACACAAAAAAAACCCGATACACAACATAAACCCCCCTATATACAACATAAACCGCCTATATACAACATAACCCACCTATACACAACATAACCCCCCTATATACAACATAAACAGCCTATATACAACATAAACCCCCTATACACAACATAAACCCCCCTATATACAACATAAACCGCCTATATACAACATAAACCCCATATACACAACATAAAGCCCCCTATATACAACATAAACCCCCTATACACAACATAATCGCCTATATACAACATAAACCGCCTATATACAACATAAACCGCCTATATACAACATAAACCGCCTATATACAACATAAACCGCCTATACACAACATAAACCCCCCTATATACAACATAAACCGCCTATATACAACATAAACCCCCCTATATACAACATAAACCCCCCTATACACAACATAAACCGCCTATATACAACATAAACCGCCTATATACAACATAAACCACCTATATACAACATAAACCGCCTATATACAACATAAACCCCCCTATACACAACATAAACTGCCTATATACAACATAAACCGCCTATACACAACATAAACCGCCTATACACAACATAAACCGCCTATATACAACATAAACCGCCTATATACAACATAAACCGCCTATATACAACATAAATCGACTATATACAACATAAACCCCCTATACACAACATAAATTTTCCATACACTTTTCGGACTTTACGCCCATAAAAGGGAAGAAATACAACGTTATCACAGTATGTGCTTTATTGATATACATTGAAGAAAGTTTTCTGTCTTCCAAACTCATACGGTCTCCATAAAAAAAAGAAGAAGAAAAGAAAAAGAAACAGATATAAAAATTCACCGAATGTCTCATCGGAAACAGGAGAGTGAATAATTGTCACCGAAAGACAAGAGCAACATCAAATATCCCATGGGAGCCTCAGAGTTGAGAGACATTCATGTTATAAACAATAGGTTTCTTTCTTCGGTTGTTATAGAACAGCAACACAGACGATAAGGCGCCTCTGTGTTAATAAGTCAACAGTCAGCTTATGAACAATACGACCCGAATGTTATATGTCACACATGTATAAAAAATAATATATAACTGGTGGGACTGGTCTGAATGCGCTCAATTTCAAACACATTTTCTTATCACTGATATTAATGTAATAGAAATATTACACCAATCATTAGGTGCTAATAATATTCCACTAATCATTAAGTACTAGTAATATTCAACCAATCATTAAGTGCTCAAAATATTCCACCGATCATTAGATGCTAGTAATATTACATCAGTCATTAGGTGCTAGAAATATTCCACCGAACGTAGGGTGAAAGAAATATTCCACAAATCATTATTGCAAGTTAAACCATTTTTAATATCTGTATATAATTGCACTATTCACACCCACCCCAACAAATACGCTACCAAAAATTTCATCGCACCTACAAACAACATAAAACATATGAAATCTATATTCTTATCTCAACACAGATTTACTTCATGATCATTTTCGTATCCCCATTAAAGAAAAAAATTGCAGTGATTGCAACTTAGTTATTTATTATATTACGCACCTAACTCATTTGGGCTATTAAGCGCATCAGAATCTATAATGTAATTAGCACAAGTCACTCACTCACTCATTTTATCCGTAACGCTATGACGTCATTGTTTGATCTTATATTTTAATACAAGGAGGTGTGCACAATACTTATAAATTCAATATTACTTTTGAAAGAGTACAACAGTTAAAAAGGGTGTTTGTTTTTCTCGCCATAAAATAATATTATATGACGTCATTGTTTTAGCTTATATTTTAATTTTGGAAAAAGGAAACATATAAAAATAATGATTTAGGATTCATAATTGTTAAATACTTTGTGTGCATTTTAGGAAGTTTAATATTTCGTATTTATCAAACAAAGATAAGTTACTTAAGCTTTTTTTTTAAAAAAAAAAGCTCTAGGCCCATTACAACTCCTAGTCTATATAAAAGGCCAGGTCACTCATTCTGAAACGCTAAGGGACATAATCAGCAAAATTTTTAAAATAGAAAATATAGACGTAAAAATCATAATCATTTTGGTTTCGAGATTAACAGAACGTGTAGAGTTTCTCGCCGTAAAATATTATATGACGTCATTGTTTTGAGCTTATTCATCAATGTATCAATAAAAATCTTCGCTGTAAACGTAGAAGACGATACATTTTGGAATACAATTATATAAGCATATTCTCATTGGGCCCCTATGCTCGTGGGCCCCCTGGGCAATTGTATTTCCATTGTCTAAATTGTTGTTAAACCTTCTCGTCCATGAGGGACATCCACCGATCATCGTCGGCGTCTGCACTTCCTCCTAGGACATAGGCCACCTACAAGAGACCTCCAGGCATTTCTATCCAGTTTCTCCAGGATCTTCCATTCATGGCCAATTCTCTTGATGTCTGCATCCGATTCTCGGCGCCAAGTGTTTCTTGGACGGCCTCTTTTCCGTTTACCCTGTGGGTTCCATTTCAGGGCTTGCCTTGTTGTATTAGAAGCAGGTTTTCTTAGTGTATGACCGATCCACCTCCACCGCTTTTGAAGAATAGGGGAAAGCGCACCAGATATGGAATGTACCGGGGAAATAAAATACTCGGGTCTGACCAAAATTAGCTCTACTGCCTTTAAACTCGTGGGAGTTGCTGATCTTCTATCGAGCGCCTCCCCCCATTGTCTAAAACTGTAGTATAATGTTTTATTACAGTAAGTAGCTAAACGTATCAACATTGTTTCACAAAGTAACTTAGCCGTGTATAAAAAATACACCTATTTGACAAAGACGCCTTTTTTCTTGGCTTGGGATTGATATATTATTTCTTTAAATAAAAATAAAAAATGGCATAATAAGGCGCATTCTGTTTTGTAATGCCGAAAAAAGATTAAGGGTTTGGCAAGGACTATGAGCGGCGTGATTAAGTTAGTTTATGCTATCGAAACATATTTCAGTAATAGAGAATAGAGTTGGTCCCTCCACCGAAGTAGAAAACGTTAAGAATGTCCCCCCCCCCACAAGCACAAACAGTAGAGAAGATTTAACTGAATTCCAAACTGATGACTCAATAACGTATTCGAAAAAGTTCAAAAACGTTGCAGAGATATAATAAACGCTTGTCATATATAAATACTGCGAATACACTATTAACATTTCAATTCCTGTTGGAAAAATCTTCATAAAAAAACACTATTTTGGCCGATTTTTACCCCCCCCCCCTTTCGATATACTTCGTCACAAAACCTTAGACCCCCCTCCAATATAACGTCAGAAAGCTTCGAGCCCCAACCCCCTAAAAGCCGAATTTTCTAATTAGATATTAGCATGTTGCAATTCACAATTTTGTCATTAAATATGTAGATCTATTTAGTGAAAGTCTGCGCTCTAATATCATAACACGCGTGAGGCCTTTGAAAACGTCATTTAATAAATAGCAGGCAAACGATTGCTAATTAAGTGGAACTTTGAATTAAAGTTGCACGCTGTTGGTGTGACGTCACATTTATTAAACATGCCCTCCCCGTCGTCACACATCGTCACAAATGCGTAACCCTTCTTCCCCCACATGCGCCTGACGTCATTTATGGACTGCCGCTTACAATTAGAATCTTTTCATTCGTAATTAAATTACTGACATCTCTTTATTGCTATCGGGTGATAAAGCAAAGCCAAATACAATGCTATGTTGTTGCTCACTATTTTGAAGAAGATTTTAAAGCTAACCAAAAGAAAGAACGAACGAATTTCCTTAGCCGAACAGAAATATTGAGACTGCTGTTATTATATACCAGTGCCCCCGATACATTAACATTATCTTCTCTTGCTTGCCCTTACAGAAGGTCACAAGTCCATTTTTTTCTGTCACACACCCGTGCAACAAGTAACATACACATGCCCCTTGCCACTTTCCCGTGGCTCCCTGTCACATTCATGTACTTTGGTCACACTCCCAAGCTCTTTACACACCTGTTCCCTTGTCACAGGCCCGTGCCCCCTACACTCACCTAACCGGTGTAACACGCCTAACCCCTGTCAAAATCTTATGCCCTTATCAGTAGCCCGTGCCTCTGTCACTAGTCCATGCCATTATCACAAGCACATGATCTTTGTCACACACCCATGCCCCTCTCTAAGGACAATGACCCCTGTCACTAGCCCCTGCCCCTTTCACAGGTACGCCCCCCCTGTCCTACACCATGCCCCTGTCCTACACCATACCCCTGTCTAAAGAACATCAATGACCGATGTCACTAGCCCATGCCTATGTCCTACACCATGCCCCTGTCATACGCCATGCTGCTTTCCTACACGATGCCCATGTCCTACATTATGCCACTATCCTACAAAATGCCACTGTCCTACACTATAACCCTGTCCTACACCATGCCCCTGTCCTACACCATGCTGGTGTCCTACACTATGCCCCTGTCCTACACCATGCCCATGCTGGTGTTTTACACTATGCCCCTGTCCTACACCATACCCATGTCATACACCATGCTGCTGTTCTACATCATGCCCCTGTCCTACACCATTCCCCTGTCATACACCATGCTGGTGTCCTACACTATGCCCCTGTCCTACAACATGCCCCTGTCCTACAACATGCCCCTTTCCTACAACATGCCCCTTTCCTAAAACATGCCCCTGTCCTACAACATGCCCCTGTCCTACAACATGCCCCTTTCCTACAACATGCCCCTGTCCTACAAAATGCCTCTGTCCTACAACATGCCCCTGTCCTACAACATGCCCCTGTCCTACAAAATGCCTCTGTCCTACAACATGCCCCTGTCCTACACCATGCCCCTGTCTTACACCATGCCCCTGTCCTACACCATGCCCCTGTCATACACCATGCTGCTGTCCTACACGATGCCACTGTCCTACATTATGCCACTGTCCTACAAAATGCCACTGTCCTACAAAATGCCACTGTCCTACACCATGCCCTGTGCTACACCATGGTGCTGTCATACACCATGCTGGTGTCCTACACCATGCCCCTGTACAACACCATGCCCCTGTCATACACCATGCTGCTGTCCTACACGATGCCCCTGTCCTACATTATGCCACTGTCCTACAAAATGCCACTGTCCTACACCATGCCCTGTGCTACACCATGCTGCTGTCATACACCATGCTGCTGTCTAAAGCACATGCCCCTGTCCTACATCATGCCCCTGTCCTACATCATGCCCCTGTCCTACATCATGCCCCTGTCCTACATCATGCCCCAGTCCTACATCATGCCACTGTCCTACATCATGCCTCTGTCCTACAACATGCACCTGTCCTACAACATGCCCCTGTCCTACAACATGCCCCTGTCCTACAACATGCCCCTGTCCTACAACATGCCCCTGTCCTACAACATGCCCCTGTCCTACATCATGCCCCTGTCCTACAACATGCCCCTGTCCTACAACATGCCCCTGTCCTACAACATACCCATGTTCTTTACCATGCTGCTGTCCTACACAATGCACCTGTCCTACATTATGCCTCTTTCCTACACCATGCCCCTGTCACACACTTACCCACGCCCCTGTCACACCCGTGTCCCATTCTCATATGACCGTGTCCCTGTCGGACGCCTCAGCCTTCCTGTCAGTCATTACACACACACCCTCAAACACTCACACACTCACCAGTACACCATCTGACCAACGGACAAAAGAAAAAACCACTCTTACCTTGCGGCCCGTATCTCCCTCCCGTCCGTCAAACCATCGAATGCCCAGTGTTTCACCAACAAGACGCACTCCCACATCCACGCCGAGAAAAGTGTGCGGCGCTAGCCTCGAGAGAAAGGAAAGTCACTTGTGCCCTGTGAGCAGCCCCGAAACTTTTTGTTTTCCCTCTGTGGAGCTCACGCCCGCAGTGGACAGTTTCTCCCTGACCGCGGCTCAACTGTCTCCCATCGTCTGAGAAAGTGGGACAGTATCACATCGACCCACTCTTTGTAGGCTATCTCACAATTATTATTTTTTTAAAAAACATTAAAAAACCCACGAGTGTTAATGAGAGCGATGCCAATTATTTAAAAATCGAAATCTCCTTTAAAGGTATATTAACCTGAAGCTGAAGAGATATTGGAAAATCTTTACTCTGTGAGCAATTTTTTTTAAAATGGTCCTTTTAATTAGTTTGTACAAATATTTTTTTTTTTAAATAAAAATATTTTTTCATTTTATTTTAGGTTTTCTTTATTCATGGGTGGGGCAGGTTAGTAAATGAAATTTTGTGAAACCCTTTAGTTTTAGGAGACAGAAATTAACTTACATTTAGAATCATTCTTCATTTTAATTTTCTTCATTATATTATTGCTTAACTTATGTTTCTATTATCATAAATCAATAAATCAACCACAGTTTAATGGAGCGAAGCTAATAAATAAGATATACTTACAAGTTTTTTAAGTTAGCCATTCTAGTTATAAAATATTTTCAGACTGGTGAATTTTTTAAGCTTTATTATATAATTTCGTTTATTTTAGTGGATTTTTCTCATCTTGTGAGTCGCAAAATACAGTAATTCTTGCAAGTTGAGGACTGTTTGTTTGTTTATTTTTTTCAATTCTTTCTTCCTCAGGATTTCACGTACGTCACACAACAGTTGTAAATGTAATGTCACCAATAAATTATCTCATTTGGGGTAAAAAGGGAACTCTTGGGGGTAATACTCAATCATTGTGGGCATAGAAAAAAAGCTAGAATCCGCTACTTTTGGGTTAACAGTATTCTTAATATAAACTTTTATAATTTTAATATTTAGGTTAAAAAACAACAAAAGGGATTTTTTTTTTTTTTTTTTTTTTTTT
>MUZC01001301.1:45704-92040 GCA_002072015.1 Radix auricularia
GGGGGGGGGGGGGACTTATGGCTTATCTCTTTGTGTTCAAAGTATAGAGAGTGTGTGTGTGTGTGTGTGTGTGTGTGTGTGCGTGTGTGTGCGTGCGTGTGCGTGCGTGCGCGCACTCTTATATCCATGTTCGTGGGGTAGGGGGTGGGCTAGGTTGAGGGGTGTTCATTGTTCAAAATATCATTTACAGTTTTTAATTTTATTTATTTTCTTTGTTTTTCTATTTGTGCATGCTGGGGTTAAATAAGTTTTTCGTCAGTAGATCAGATATATTGTTACTGTTACCCATTTCATCATTTCTGGTACACAACTTGAAAATGTGTCCGTGTAGAGTCCTAATAAAAACTGATGAGGAAGATGGTAATTTATCTAAAACAATTGCCCATTCCTTGAGATGAACACCATCTCCGTCCTCAGAGCCAACATTACTCAATTGTCTCAGTCAGTCAAGATCCTCTTTATTGCAATGGAAACTTGCAGAGCATTTAGATTGGTATCTTGTTTTATTCCATATGGCAGAAGCATAATATTAATAATATATCCTTTACTTAGTTACGCACAAAACCACATAGATCTATATGTTTTTGGTGGTGTTGAACGGAAAACGTCACAGTAAAAATGTCACTTTGACAAGACACAAAATATGGCAGGAAATTTAAAAAAAACTGAGAGAATTTCTGACCAATGCTTTCTTATAACCTTTATTTTATGTTTAAAAAGGAACCAGATGAGAGCCCATTCTAAGGTATTAGGTTACATATGTCTTGAATATGTGTATCAACAATAGGAAACACATTTAGAAATGTTCCCATTTATATTTATAAAGCTTATATAATTGAAGTGGCCCATACCTCCCAAAGGGGTTGATGTTATGCGTTCTGGTCCTACAATAATCGTGTTTGGATAAGATGCAGGCTAATTAAAATTTGTTAAAATCAACCCACCCTTACCAAAACTATTCGTATATTAACATAGACTTACATATACTTTGAGAAAAACTAAAAAGAGCTCACGTGAAAAAATGTACGCAAAATTTTGCCAAGAGACACCTAGCTATTTAAAATCGAATGTGGAACAAATATACAAAATTGTAAGAAAAATGTATTCTGTGTCCTCGACCCCGAAGTGTTAGATATTATGAGTAAAATTTCATATATTGTATTTTAACATGAGTCATTAAGTTTTTTGTACACAGTTTGGTCTAGATCCATTAATGCAAAGCTAATGTCACATATTTATTTCTATAATATCAGAAAGAAACTATGTTATGCCTTATGGGTTTCCCTGCATCGAACAGTACACTATATTTTGTTCTGAATCATGAGGGATAAATGTGCCAGGATTTGCCCAAATCCACCAATCTATGGAGACACTACATGCAACCAACAAACAACCTATTCAAATTCACATTTTTTGTCTTTTAATTATATAATAAATGGCAGTTGTCTGTGCGGTCCTCGATAGCGAATGGTCCCTGAAACTCCTACAGATTCCTCAAACAAATTACTATCGGAGAAAAAATAATCTCATTTTTATATTGAACAAATTTACGCGAAAATTTGAAAACGAGTTATTTTTGGTGCAATATTTTTGTCATCATTCAGTTCTGTGTTCCCATCTTGCTCGGTAGACCTAGACGTCTGTATCATATGTTGTGCACAAATTCTTAATTTGGTAGGTTTGCACGCGGTCAGCATTGATGCAGATCTTTTTACATTTTTCGGAACTATACAATAGTACAATTTCTCATCCTTGTCAACTAGTAGATGGGAAAAAATATCCCCAGTTACTGAAATCAGCTTGAAAAAAACATACGGACACAAGATGGTGTTTTAAACCAAATGCTGTAGTGTAAGTGCATTATTTGAGCATCTAAAGCAAATTATTTTAGTATTAATTGAAAAAGAGGATAATCACTCACTTAATGACACATTATCTGTTGCTAAATAATTGCACCGTGAAATCAATAGCTAGAACTTTGATGTGTTTACAACTATTTGGAATTTGATATTTTAAAAAAAATAAACAAAGTCAATTTAGCACACACACACACACACGCGCAAACACACACACACACACACACACACACACACACACACACGCAAACAAACACACACACACACACACACACAAAAGACCAGGATATTTATTGATCATCGTTGTTAATACAAGTACGTTTAAAGGACTTGGAAGATCTAAGAACTAACGAAGTCTATAACATTTTTGCCAAAATTGAATTAACGTGTATTAAAATAAAAATCGAGCAAGTCCTAAAAAGTAAAGCAAAACGAAAACGAATGCCAGGAGAGCATGCTGAAGATGAAGGACCTAACTTCCATAAATTCAAAATCTTTTTTTTAAAAATTAAATCATTGATTTAATAATTATACAGTTAAAAGACAGATTGGTTTCTCTGAAAAATATAGCAGAAGACTTTAATTTCATGGCTGGCAAAGTGGTTCAATCTTTCGCAATGGCAGATTTAGAATCTAAAGCTGCTCTATTATCAGGCAAATATCCTGAAATAAATAAAGAGAAATTTGTAATTGAAATAAAATGCTTTAAACACCAAATAATTGAACTATTGGGAAGAAAAAAAAAAAAAAAAAACCAAACAAACAAACAAACAACAAAACACGATGACATGTTTCCTTTAGATCTTCTAATGTACTCGCTACATGGAAATGGCCAGTATCGTACCCCAATATCGAACGACCTCTGAAAACATTTTTTACAATGCCAACCACTATAGCCACTGCCCACTGCCAAAGGGAGTTTCTGCAAACTATAAATTATAAAACATTACTTGAGATGGACGTCAGGTCAATAACGCACTTCATCACTTGCTCTTCTTTCCATCGAAAGTGGACATAATAGTCAAATAAACTTCGATGAAATAATCACTAATTTTATTATCAAAATTTAATCGATTAATCTTACCAGATTAATCTAATTTTTTTTAAAAATCAACACCAGCCCTAATTAATATTACTTGCCTCAAACGGCACCCCTGCTCGCCTTGCGGAACCTATAGGTTCCACAAAAAACACGTTTAGAAATTAAAAGTTCAAAGTTAAAACAAGAAATGCCTTTCAACACTTCACGTCCTGGTTACTGAATACGATCTTTGAGTGCATGGCTGAAAATTTTGAAATTGTTTCTTGTGTTGTGATGTCATTTCTAGTGCATCGTTACTCAAGTAACTTAGCAAAGTATTAAGTATTTAAACTTCATTAAACTGCATCCACTTGCACAAAGATGAAATTATTATTTTTTTTTTTAAACTCTCCAACTTAGTTTTAATTTTAATTAATACATTCAACTTGATTGTCCAGGGCGAGGACAGTACACGTGACTGCATCTTTCTCTTTCATGTCGGTAATTATTCGGAAAAATACTAAGCTCTACGGCGAACCGAAAGTTTCTCAGGTACCATAATGGCTGACTTCTGTTTCTGAAAGAGGTCACTTAGGTAAAAATACATTTATATTAAAGAAACAAAAAATAATAACTAATTTAATAAACAAATAAAAATAAATTTAAAAAAAAAAACAGCAGCCCAGGTAAAAATCTTTGTCTTTGCAAAATTACTAAGCGTGAAAGTGTTGATTAAAAAGCGCACTGTAGGGTTTGATTCTTGTTTTTAAACTCTCCCCACCCAAAAAAAAAAAACAAAAAAACAACAACAAACTATTTGCAGTTTGTTCTTCCAGTCAACAGTTGCCAATGAACTGCGGTACGGCCCCATCATTTGTCATTCTCTTAGCGTCTTCCGCTTTAGTTTTTGTCAGGACCACAATGTGACACGATGGCCCGGGGCAGACGCATAGAATTAAAGATTTACTTAAGCCCGGGGACTCTCAAATCAGCAAACTTGACATTCAAACAATAATATAAATAATATAACAAAATTTAAAACAAATGATGAAAGTAAAGAATTACGAAGAGAAGTAGAGATCAAATAATGTCTTAGTGACAACATTTCAGTATGAAATTTAATAGATACAGGTATAGCTATGAAATAAGCACTGGTAATTTATATGCGAATCCGCTAAGGCTAAGTTTGAGAGTCTATAAGTCATTAAGTATTCGGCTGTGGATTAGCTGGTATGGGTTATTAATTATTATCATGAGCAGATTTAGTGTATGTGTGTGTGCGTGAGGGGGGTGGGCACGGGATGCTAGGACTTGGCAGCAGCTGTTACTGAGATTGTTACAAAGAAGAGTTTTATAACTCGAGTAATCCAAGTTCTTTATCGTTTGGAATACGAATTGGATTATGAAGGGGAATACGACTACGTCGTTTAATATCATTATGATTGGGAATATGGTTATATGAAAATGAGTTTCTGAATATTATTATGAATTCTGTTACAACTTCGATTATGAATGTCATTTAGAATTTTGATACGCTTTCGACTATGATTAATTCTGAAGACGATGGCTGATTAAACATATTCTTGCCGATTTTTAAATCAAACGGTGTTATAAAAATTATTAAATACATTATCAGATAAGCAGTTCAATTTGTAGAAGCACATACGTTGGTTTTGATAATGAAACTGTACATAACGAAACTGTGCATGCTGAAATTGCATATACCGAAACTGTACTTTTTTAAAAAATTGAACATATTGAAACTGTACATACTGAAACTGTACATACTGAAACTGTACATACTGAAACTGTACATACTGAAACTGTACATACTGAAACTGTACATGCTGAAACTGTACATGCTGAAACTGTACATACTAAAACTGTACATGCTGAAACTGTACATACTAAAACTGGAATGCTGAATTTGTACATACTAAAATTGTAATGCTTAAACTGTACATCTGAAACAGTACATATTGAAACTGTACATATTGAAATTGGAATACTGAAAATGTACATCTGAAACAGTACATATTGAAACTGTACATATTGAAACTGTACACTGTATATGTTGAAACGTTACATGTTGAAACAAGACAACTTGGAATTGAACATTTTAAAACATGTGATTGCCATGTCCTCTGATGTGAAAGTATGGAGATACAGAGGTAAATTATAGTGTATAGTGTTACAGATTGGCATGTCCTCGGATGTGAAAGCATGGAGATACAAAGGTATATTATAGTATAGGGTTTCACATTGCCATGTCCTGGAAGGATTGAGTCAGGGGCAGTTATAGGTTAAGTTGATTGGCTCCAGTAACTGACCAGCCGTCAATACCTTTCACACACCATACTATAAAATATTTGGTCCTCACCTCCTCCACTAGATATCTCGTTGTAATGGTAGTTCTTTAAAACAAGTAGGTGTGGTCACCATTAAAAATGTAGGTTACAACTGGGTGCTGGTACAATAATACCGTTGAGCTTCATTGTATCTTTCAACAATCATTTTTTAACCTAAGTTGAAAGAAAATAGTATAACAGGTTATGTGTAGGCCTAAAAGAATACAAAGCATTTTTTAAAAGCTTTCTTCAACAGACAAGCAATAAATAAAAAGAAATTTAAATATTTATATATAAAGATACATCAACAGAAAGGAAGTTGTTTTTTTCCACTTAATAATTCCAATTAAAAATACATTAAGTATTTTCAATTTGGAAGGGGAAAAAAAAGATCCAAATAAGAGTCTTAAAATAATTCTGAAACATTTACACATAAACAGTACTATTGAAAAACCCTCCCACCTCAAAAACTTAATTCAAATTGTAGAAACATTCAAAGGGACAAATTATTTCGGCTAAAATTTGCTCTTATATCGACTACTCGTTGAGACTTTCACAAAATCGATTACTTCTCGATAATTTCCTAGCCTCCAATTTAAAACTAAGGCAATTACAATCTATTAATATCTTCATGGGAGGACAATTCTTGAACTCCGATCGTGCTCAAACACCTCAGTGTCCAGGAGTTCAAACCTCCCCCTCTCCCCCTCCCTACCCTATCAACATGTTTTCTATTGAGTTTCCCCTTATTTTTTTCCACCCTTGAACTAGCATAAAAGATATAATTATTGCGCACGCAATATCCCTTTACAAAATCAATGTTAAAATAGTGCCGGATATAGTCCACTTGTTTGGCCGTCCATTGCCTCGCCGGGTGAGGGCTTTTGTAGCAGACCAATTATAATTATTGAGGGACGGAGTCATTTAGAGGTGAATGAAAGAGTTTCAACCAACAAGAAATTGCTTCCCTGCATTCATCCATCTGTCCAATAGTGCATACAATCCAGTATTTGGATACGCTCGTTTGTGTCTTCATTAGTTTTTTGTTTTGTTTTATTTTTCAAAGACTTGAACATTTTAATTCAATATGTTAATAATCATGATTATGATAATGGGACTCATAATTATTTTGATTACTAGTGTGCATTTTTGTAAACAACTCAAATTCAGTTTCTAAGGGCAAGACAATAAAGGTAGAGGCGGTAGAACTAACCTTGACTGTATGCTATTGAAATGCAATTTATAAACAAATATTTTTTTTTTAATTATAAATTTTAAAAAAATTAATAAAATTTAAAAAACCCATCTAGACTTTGATATTTCAAAATCCAATCCGTTAGGTCTTGTACAAAAGTCGAGCTCGATATGACGCAAAAGTTCAAATCCATAATTTAGACTAAGAGACTAAATGCCTGTACTTAAATGATTCACGGCGCCCCAGAAACACAACTCGTCCTCTCCTCGTATTATCTCAACAAATCTTGTCTAACAAATCAAAATATATCACCTTTTCCTTTCACGCCATCTTCTCAGACCTCTATCTTTTAACTAGTTTTGTTTCCGAGGACATGGCATTCACTTTCTACTTGGAGACTATTCGATTAGAACCCGCGCAACGGGTTTCATTCCTTTATTTTCAACATTAAGTCAAATGTTTTAGATCATTATTATTTTTTTTTCCAATTAACTTTTTGGCGTTTCGCGTTTGATCCTTGTGTTACCAGCCCATCGTCCGCCGCGCGTTCAATGAATTGCGTAAGTCATCCTGATTTGTGACTGCGTGTTGACTGCACGGCGACAACTCTTAAGCCCAACATGATCTCCGGTTAAAGTCGTGTCTATGAGACTCCCGGCTCTACTCTCAGACCCCGCACACGTGCGAGCCATTAAAAACAACAAACCCCGAGTATTTTTCTTGAAGTGATTTTTATGTCTCCCGGGCTGCTCAAGAGGGTTTTGTTGGACGACGCTTTGTAAGACAAGGCAACACCGCGGCCACGAGGAAGTGGGAACGATTACCTGCTTCGTTAGGACGGGTTTTAATCTCCAGGTATAATGGCCCGATCAGTCCCCCGGGCATGTTTTATTTCTTTGAGGACCAGTGCATTTAAAATCTTTAATTCTCTGCTGTTTTGTCCATAAATTGATGTTTTGTCTTATACCTTATTGTAGTTTTTCCCCTTTTCTACTTTTCCCCCCTCCCTCCTTATTGTATTATTTTTACTTAAATACTTAAGTTAAGGTAATATTTTTGCGCATTGCGTCAATTTTTTAATCCTTTTAAAGTAAACGAGAAAAGATTTCATTACAAACAAAAAATAGATTTATTTGTGTATGTGTGAAAGGCTCATCGTAAACCAGACGGCTCAACAACACATTTCTTTTAAAAATGATAAATATTTAAAATCACCGTTTTATTGAAATATTATTGAAACAAATTTTCATCAAAAAAAAATTCCATACGAACCAACATTTAGTTTAAATGTAATATGGGTCGACTGTATTTGATACACTTTTGATGTAGATATGTTTTCAAATTTTTCAAAACTAACATTCACTTCTGAGTGTTTAGTGTTTCTAACACATCACTGAACAACATCGAGGTCCTCAATTTATGTTACTGGGTGCTCCTATGAAACATGACAGTAATTGATAATTATAATCTGTTTGATTCAGACGAATCGAAACAATATAAATTCTGGGTTGGGTTTGGTGGTCAATTATTTTATGGAACTCTTAGATACCTCAAATAATTCATTTATAGGATTTTCAATTCATGCAATAACGTGTTTTTCATTGTCGTCGGCCACCCCATCCCCTACCCATCAACACATTGTACAACCCGATTCGCCCATATAGCATAACAAACGTAAGACCTTACGACCATGTCCTCTCTAGTGTACATGAGCTCGCCCGCCACGCCTACCCATCCATGTTATAATGAGCTACTGACATCTTGTGGCGCTCATCTTCTCATAGGTCCATCATATCTAAATTTTAAATAATTATTAATTTTTATCATTACCATATTACCATTAGATCTACGCTTTAAAAAAAAAATATTATAAATAGTAAGCACGCCAATTTTAATCGCCAATTAAACACCGTTCAGGCTATGCGCGGCATGTAAACACAGATCGGCCAGCGATCGAAAAGGGGAATCACATGTTATAATTATCCTCAGATTTTCTCTTTAAGAACTCCCCCCCCCCACACCTTTTCCTCTCGACAGTTACGCCTGGATGGAGAGCACCCAGAGATAGCAATTAAATTTTGCTCCATCGCCCGGTGTCGCCAATAAAACGTTACATTACGGCCCCTGTTAGTGCCCTGACCTGCGATTACCTCGCCTTTTAGCCCTTGATAAGGAAAGTCTGAGATTGAAGAGTTGCCGGGAGTTATCGGGCGTTAATTCCGACGACACGTCAGAAATATGTCACCTGAGAAGGAAAAGGCTCAAATTAGTTGACGTCATTATAATCATTAGTGAATTCACACCCTTTCCGCCCCGCCCCGCATTTATCTCCACTGATTCTTGAGTTTCTGTTAAAAGATTCAGGGTTTCTGAACAGATTTCAGTAACTATATCCACAGTCACGTGGACACAGGAGCCTTATGTCGAAGAGTGTATAGTTTACTGAGTAACGGCAATGTGAGTGCGGGCACTCAAGCTGCAGAAGCCACCCTCACAGCTAGGAGCGAAGAGAGAAGAGTCTGGAGAAATGTGGGGGAAGAGGAGCAGGAGTCAACGTCATTGTCCCTTGACGACGGCCAGATGCCATACAAACAACGGCAACGATTTCAAAGCAAGACAAATAAAAATTATTATAAAAACAAAATTTCAAACCCTTTGCAGCCAAGGACATTTCACACTTTACATACAAGCCTACCACCACCCATAAACACTGCATCCACACACACAAAAAAGGGGTGGTGGTAACAAGTATAAGCATTTGTGATTTCTTAAAACTTGTTGCGAATTAACATTGCTGTTTTTAAAAGTTCCTGCTTTGGGTCTGTTTCCCTTCTATAAAAGTGTGCCTTAAACACGAAAACATTTTATTTCTATTATTATTGATCAGTAAATTCGAAATAATCGCGGCTCCTGGTCTATATATTATGCGCATACCGCCGAATCTCCCCGAACATCGCATCTAACCTCCAAAACCTTGGCATGAAAACTCTTAACTCATTATGTCAAATCTCCAAAGCTGTTGCACAGAATCTCCCAATCCACGGGGAAAAAATCATCCAAATCGAGGCAACGAACCTCATAAGTCTTAGTACACAATCTCAAGATCGATGACAACAATTCTGATCATGACATTGAATCTTCCAAATCATGGCGAAGACATAGAACTAAAACCGTGACATCCAGTCTTCCAATACGGGGCACCAAAGCTTCCAACCCATGATGTCATAAAATATCCCAACTCGAGGCACCAAAATGCCCAAATAAACTGAAATGCTTACCCATCAAACCGAATTTCCACACTTCTTTGAATAAAATATCTGACTTCTCAGACCATTGCTACAAGCTCCTATCCTACAATAAGGACTTTGTGACAGAAACAATAGCTTCCTTGAAAAAAAAATCAGCAGTTTTTAGGATCTGCTAGATACATTAATAATTATAGCCCATTTGAACGTCTCTACAAACCTAGAGAAATAATATCGATGTTATAAATGAAATTATTTTATGTTTTTATTCCGACTTTTCCGACTCTCCTTCATCTGCTACGGATGTCAGGACAACGCGTCATGACAGAAAAACATGACATTGATGACAATGACATCATGAGACGGCCAAAGCTTAGTGCCGTCATGACATCTCCATCAAGACAGTAATATTATGCCATTTACTAACATGATGCCAGCAATTTTCACTTTAAGCAGATATCTGGCCGGCGCGCGCAGCGGTTTAGAACAGCCGCGCAGCTAATTTTAATAAGGATAATATAATATGTGTTCTTGGTGGTCCAAAATTGTTAATCTAAATATTTATGATGTGCAACTTGCACACGATTTTGTTATTTTGCCCACTGATCAGCGTACTTAGAGGGAAAATTGGCTGACAATGAGTTAAGAATGCCAGTGGGGTACAGTGGCGTAGCTATAAATTTGTAGGGGTTTGGGGGCCAGTTATTTGGTGGCCCCACATACATTGTGGTAGCGTAATATTTAATGTAAACACATTTTCTAACACTAATTTGGGGGCCCGGGGGACTTTCGAAATTTGTCCCAACTCCCTCCCATAGCTACGCCCTTGATGGGGTAACATAATAACATTTGGGTGGCATATTGACATTGCCATCACGACTACGCCACCATCACGACAACTGTGACAACGTGATCTGCTACAGGAAAGTTTGTTGTGTTTGGTCTGTCATGACACTGTAGCCGCTTACTGGACGGGACGTCAGACACCAGGTGACAAGCTTAAATAACTAATAGGGCTATTGGGGTCTTGTGTCCTCGCTAATGGCACTGCCAGGGAGACAACACTAATGCCGGCTTAGCCTACAAAGAAAATGGACATTTTTTAAAACTTAAACAAAAAAATCAGGGTATTTCTCTGTTAACCCCTCCCACCACACCCACCCCGGAGCTCTCTAGCACACACCTATCAATCAAAATGTGTAATTTACAGTGTTTTTAAAGTCTGCACCTAAGCCCTTTACCTATTAAGTAAGGTCCCAGAGTTAAAACGACAGTGAGCATAGGTTCAAAATTAACGGTCGTGAAATGACATGCAACATGGTACTTATGAATTTAAAACAAAAACAGATTACCTATGAACCCCTTTGGTGCAGCAGTAATTTTTCTCAATATCAGAAAAGCATAAAATATATTTTTTTTATTAATGTCAAACAGTCAATACACGGGTGCTATCAAGGTATTGAGTCTAATAAGTCCTAATTGAAGCAATTATCAACTGTAAATAAAACTGACGAGTATAAAAGATTAATTATTATTAGGGTTGCGGAAATTAACGATTAATATCTCGATTAATCGGTTTTTTTATCGACGCAATAATCTTCTGTACAGAAGGAGCGTCTGTAACATATAAGATTACAATTATTTAATCGATAAAATAGCGATTACAATTAAAGAAAGTATTTGAAACAATTTTTTTTTGATTTATTAAAAAAATAATTAATTATTAATAATAATTCCTTCAGGTACAAACTTCTCAATTTAAAAAAAATATATATTTTTAAAGTGTAACATTTAAAATAAGCAGTTTTTATAGGAAAATGATGTAAAAAAAGCATTGGTAAATTAATCGAAAACAGCGCTAAAAAATATATATATATATTTATATTTTATAAATATATATATATATTATAATTCAATGGTTCTTAAAATATTTTTTTGTAATACGAACCTCCATAACAAACACGTGAGAGGAAGAGACCCAATTTTTTAAATAAAAATTTACTGCGTCTTTGGGTACAAAGGATGTATACAGGATGTACAGAGGATGTACATAGCATGTACAGAGGGTGTACAGAGGGTGTACAGAGGATGTACAGAGGATGTTCACAGGATGTACCAAGGATGTACACAGGATGTACACATGATGTACAGAGGATGTACACAGGGTGTACACAGGGTGTACAGAGGATGTACACAGAGTGTACAGAGGATGTACACAGGGTGTACAGAGATTGTTCACAGAATGTACACAGGACGTACACAGGGTGTACAGAGGGTGTACAGAGGGTCACAGAGGGTGTACAGAGATTGTACACAGGATGTACACATGATGTACACATGATGTACACAGGATGTACAGAGGGTGTACAGAGGGTGTACACATGATGTACACAGGGTGAACAGCTCATTGATCATCTGTTAGTTCACCAAAGTTATAAGCCCTTGTATATGATTTATTTTTGTTTTTTTTAATATTTTTTTTTCTGTCCTCATGCAGCCCACCCTCCTTAAAGAAACACGTTTTCATTGGTTTTATTTTATGTTGTATATTTGATCTTGAATATCAATATCTGTCCACAAATCTATGCCCTTTCCTGATTACCTCGCCTATACTCCCAAGAGTATTCTAAAAGTATTTTGTATGCGTTAAAACAGTTAAAACTGTCGCCTTTAACAATGTCCTTCAGGAAAACTACAGTAATAACTTTATTTTACCGCAATGTTGAGGCTTTCGAGTTTATTTCCCTTTATCGGAGACCAAGTTCAAAGAAAATATTCATCTACACATTGAAATCTAGATTTGTTTGTGTGGCCCATTCAATGGGGGACATCTAGCTTTGTTTGTATGGCCCATTAAATGGGTGACATCTAGCTTTTTTTGTGTGGCTTTTTTCAATGGGTGGCATCTAGCTTTTTGTGTGTGGCCTATTCAATGGATGACATCTAGCTTTTTTGTGTTGCCCATTCAATGGGTGGTAACTAGATTTGTTCATGTGGTCTTTTCAAATCCATCCTTCCTACTCACCCCTCCCGTGGTAACCACACCCCCCACACACACACGTACACACCTCACCCTTCTTATTTAAAGAAGACAACATAAGCTTTCATCTCCCCCTCCCAAAGGTGTCTCCCCCAAGACGGTGACCAGGTCCACCTGACGTGCCATCCATAACACCGTGTGAAGCACTTCTTGATTCATGCGGACGAGATGTATCGCCTGTCAGCCGAGGGATTGACTGGCCAACAAGTTTCCCTATTGTCTTTTCCCCTTGTAATTCAAGTCTCTCCATGACGGGCCCCCGAGGCTGGCAGATTTTTGTTTTAATGGATGGAGCTGATGAAGTTTTGTCTTTAGATAGAAGGAAGTCGAGAAATATTTTATTTTAACCCTTTGGGAGACGGTGTTTTTGTATTTCTATTTTACGACCTCGTAATGTTTACGTTTATGCGCTTTTAATTTGCTGGCATCCCAATTTTATTCCAGCAAAGCTACCTGGTGTAATCCATATTTAAAAAAAAACAAAAAAACATTAGTTATTTTTGAAGGTGTTTGTTATGGGTTGGAGGCGGAGCACATTAAAAATATTCGTTTAAAATTAGGGCGTTGCCTCAATTCTAATCTCCTTGTCAAAATTTGGATTGGCATCCATTTGTTGTTCTTTTTCCAACAATGTATATGTCAATCTGTAAAAAAAAAAAATGTGGCCTTCAAATTTAAAGTCCGTTTATTCTGCCTTTGCCTTTCTTCATTGTCGTGTTTAATATTCATACTCTGCAAGCTAAACGTTAAGCAAGATTAAGTGGCAACTCACACCTACATTTTTTTTCTCCTCGATTGCCAACCAAAAGTAAAAGAAAATCAAATAGAAATAAACAAATAGTTGGCTTTCTATTCTAATGAATTAGATCCAGCACAATGGCTAAAAACATGTTCTACTGATAACAACGACTGCCTTAATGTAGCATATCTTCTACCTGTAGCTAACTGTGTATATTGTGGTGAAATTTTGCACTCTTAAATGAATCTTACATTTTAGGACATAGTGGTCCGGAATATTTTATCAAATTAATCAGTCGGCTGCTTGGTATAAACACATACAGCATTAATAAAAACTTCAAAACGAGACGGTATTGTTGGACACAGGCAAACATTCAAAACAAGACGGTATTGTTGGACACAGGCAGACATTCAAAACAAGACGGTATTGTTGGACACAGGCAGACTTTCAAAACGGGACGGTATTATTGGACACAGACAGACATTCAAAACAAGACGGTATTGTTGGACACAGGCAGAGATTCAAAACAAGACGGTATTGTTGGACACAGGTAGACATTCAAAACGGGACGGTTTTGTTGGACACAGGTAGACATTCAAATCAAGACGGTATTGTTGGACACAGGCAGACATTCAAAACGAGGCGGTCTTGTTGGACACAGGCAGACATTCAAAACAAGACGGTATTATTGGACACAGGCAGACATCAAGACAGTATTGTTGGACACAGGCAGACAATCAAAACGGGATGGTATTGTTGGACACAGGCAGACATTCAAAACGAGGCGGTATTGCTGGACAAAGGCAGACATTCTTGCAATATAAAAAAAAGTTGCTTGCGTGACAGCCGAATAATTAATTACCTTTCAGTTTGTGTTCGTCTCCGTGAGAAGAGTGATATAAAACTGTGTATTATAAGTAAACTCTTACATGGGGGTCCTGTTATGTCATTCGAAGGTCTGTTTGATATGTGAATGTTATAAGGACTATGTGTTTGACATGTGAATGTCATTGAGATTGTGTGTTTTATATGTAAATGTCATTGGCGTGATGTTTTTAGACATTTGTATATCATTTGGATAGTGTGTTATGCATGTGTAATTTCATTTGGGTAGTGTTTTATGCTATGTTTATGCCTCTTCAGTGGCGTGTTTTTGATGTGTGCCTGTCATTCGGTTTGTGTGTCTTGATTTTAGTATGTCATTCAGGTAGTGTGTCTTCACATTTGTATGTCTTTGATTGCAGAATTTTGATGTTTATATCATTTGGAAAAGTGCTTTGTACTTTTCACAAAACATGGGCACCTTGATATATAACAGAGAGTCATGGAGAGAAGCTTGACAAATTTCATAAGAAGATATCACGGAACAAAAGGCGAGGAATGGCAAGAAGACATTCTGTATGAAGGCGATGAAGGGAGGGAGTAAAAACACGTTAGGAAAAAATTCTTTCCCAGCCCTTGGCCCAAATATTCAAATGCCGGAAGCCGAAACCAGATGCGCAGAGCGAAGTTTACGCACTTGAGCACGGCTTGGTGATCGATTTATGCCCCATTGCAGCATTAGCTCCGATGAGACTCAATGGTTTTGTGATGTCAAGATGTCGCAGGTGGCACTTTGATGCACACCTCCGATTTATTGGAGGTGAAGTTACATGGTCTACTGTCGGCAAAGGTGGTTTTATCTCCCCTTAGGGCCGACGTCTGGTTAGTTTGTTGTTTCAGAGTTTCCATTTTATTCCTGTTTTTAGTGGTCCAGCCCATTAGAGAGTCAATAAAATAAGTCGTAGAATCGTTGAAAAATAAAGTTTAAAAAACAACACTTGTTTAAAAACGAAAAAACATCACAAAACAACACATGTATCTAATAACTCTAAAGATTATTATTTTTTTTACTTCAAATTATGGGGGGTGTTAATAACGTATAAACAAGTCATTGAGTCTGATATATATATATATATATATATAGAATATAATGCGCAACACCGAAAATGGATTTTAATGTACCACGGATTGTGAGGTACGTCAGCTTGGAAATGCATAGAAATATTTTTAGCTAAAGAGTAACATGCTTACAAATATTTTATGAGCTCAAAAACGTGTGTACAAATAACTCACTTACATTATAACCAAAAGTGTGAGGTTGTTTTTTTTTTCTCAGAGCCATCTCTAAAGAGTCTGAAAAGGAGACGTTAAACCTCTTTTAGGTACATAGCCTCATTTGGGTATATCATATTTTAACATATAACGTTTTCTGAGAAAAATGATCTGTGCGGGTTTGGGTCAACATATGATGACGTCATGTTTGGACTAGATAAACATTGATTGGGTGACGTAATAGTTTGACTAAATCAACAAGGATAGGGTGACATCATGATTTAACTGAATAAACATTGATTGGGTGACGTCTTGATTTGCATGGATTGGATGGCTTAATGTTTTAAACTAACTCAACATGGACTCTAGGGGGGTACCATGAGTTTAAAGGAAAGACATTATTCAGTGTTAAAATAGTTTTAAAAACTGCATCACTAAACCCTATCAACTTACACCAATCAGGTTAGGAAAACCACAAACATGGTTCTGGAACCACACCCAATGGGCGGATCCACGGGCGAGAAACTCTGATCAACTCAAAAAAAAGGGTGGGGTGGCTTAAAAAAGAAACATTTCATCACAACAAAAATGTCAACACAGAATGAGGCATGTCAGAAAGATGGCGAGACACATTCTACAATAAACTATATTACTTTTACATTTCATCAAGTCATCAGTAACATTAAAAGTTCGATTACAATGGCAAGATTCCGAGACGTTTACTGTAGGAAGAGTGAGAAGTATAAAGGACATCAAGTGAGGGGCGTTAAAAAAAGCCAGTATTACCTCCCCAACCCTTCCCACCACTGTTCAATAACAAAACAAGGCCCTCCCCCCCCCCACCCAAAAAAAAAAATCCGCACTCAAAAACCCGAAGACTTTATGAGGGCGGCCACTGAAATTTTGATGAGGTCACAAGTCACCGTTCGTGTAAAAAGATGACGTTTCATCGGGTACTTTTTGTCTTTATCTGGCCAGTGACGGCGGGCAATGTGGCAAGTCGGGCACATGTTTAGTTGGCGCTGCTGCCAATGATTTGGGCGAGTCACTCCGGTCCTATTGGAGACCTCTTCACTCAGCTGTGGCCACATTTTATTGGCAGACGACACGTTGTTGGGCGCGAAGGGTGAGACTAATGAAGGAGTTCTCGGACCGCGAGGAGGCTAATTGTATCAGCATGGAGGAAATGACGAGATTAGTCGCTCTTAAAAACACCTGTGAATTTTTTGGAAAAGGCATGATAAAGGTTATTTAATAGACATGCGGTGCTGTGAAATTTAAATAAAATTACATAGCAAGTATCGCGATGACCTGATACAAAATTGGACATTAAAATTATGTCACAGTAAAAAGAGCCATAAATGTAACATTGAGAAGGAGTGTGTGTGTGTGTGTGTAGTATTACAAGGGTCTATATTTGAGCACAGCTGTGCTTAAGCACCTCAGACCTGTGACAAAATTTGAGAATAACATAAGGAATAAAAAAACGAAGAAAAAACAACAAATATTTGAAAATATAAAGATACTGTCAAAGTCACTTCAACACATTGGATAGCAAAATGTTTTTTGCTAATCTTGTAAAGTATTTTAGGGTTTGCAAATTTTTACATTAGTGTTTAAAATAGTGTGGTTAAGAAGTAAAATTGTTTGTTAGTTTTACCGCGTTTTTACCATGGTTTTACATACTTGCTTTCGTTCCTTGTTGTCTGTACGCAAAATGTCACATTTTCCAACTTACAATTAAACATCTTCTGATGGTCCTAAAGATCTCAAAATTTTACCACAGATAGATCTTGGATGACATTTCATTGCATCAAAATTTCAGATCTATGGAATGTACCGTAATTAAATTAATACAATCAAGTTTATCTCTATATAGCATATGTATACGTCTGCTATTGTTGACATCCACGTACCACCGAGTTCAAGCCCGTGACCATATCCCCTTGGTATTGAAATGTTGGGCGGGCGCTTATAAGGTGTTTGGTATAAAAATAAATAGAGGTTAAAAAAAGATTTTTAAAAACCACGTGCTGGGATACAGCGCTATATAAATTATCATTTTATTATTATTATTAATATAAGTGGAATAAAAAGAAGAAAATAAATAGATGCACATAAAAGATTTTAATAAACCAGTTTTTACAAGTGGACTAACAAGAAGAAAAAAAATAATAACTTTATTATAAGTTCAAGTACTTTGATTTAATATGACTAAAAACGTGGGGTGGGTGCTTCACATTCCCATTCTTATTTAGAAATGCAACACAAAGATAGGTGTTTGGTAAAATAAGTATAGATTTATAACATAGAAGGCAAAAGAGAGATCTATATATGAGAGAATGAGTGAACTGCATAATATGTAAAACCTTGTAAGCAACCGCCCCACGTTTTAGTCACATTAAATCAAAGTGCCTGAAGTTATAATAAAGTTTTCATTTTCTTCTTCTTTTAAGTCCACTTATAAAAACGTAGTTTTTAAAAATATTTTTTACCTCTATTTATAACAGATTTATTTCACTTTTTGACAATTGCACGCAAAAAACAACAATGATTTTTTAAAATTATAAAAATATAAGGCAAAAAAATTTAAAAAATGTTTTAGTTTAAAGTTCCTTTAATTTCTACAAAACAATTTATAACAAGAACACGTGTTACATTATTAGGACCTCCTTGCCTTCCCCCAACAAATACACAAACCCTAGATCCTTCTCGAAACACACAAAGGTAAGCTTGCTAACTATGATAAATGGGGCAGATTTTCCATTCATTCCCTCTTGTTCATCGGCCAGGTGCACTTAGTGGCGTCAACGTTTCTCTACGTTGAACACATCTGCGATTGCTTTGCACTTGTAGAGATAATTAATGGATTGGAATAGCTCCCATTACTGTTAAATTTTTCTACTTATCAGACAAGGCCAATTTTTTTAAAAAATAAATATTTTTAAAAAGGCTTCAATACTTGCCACGTTGAAATGTAGCTGCAAAAACATTTTAAAAATATACTTAAATATAAATATTAGGGCTGGTACTGATTTTTAAAAAAATGTTAGATTGATTTAATTGATTACTTTCGATTAATGATATTTTCTTATAACGAACCATAGATCCTGTTAAGTCGCGATTCATGATTTCGGGGAATCGATTAAGTCGCGGTAATTCTAAGGGCTCTAAAATTTATTGACGTAACACAGTAAATTCGTTCTGCTATGCACGAAATGGCGAAGGAAAACCTTTCTGTTTACGTATATATGTCTAAATAAATAATAATACGAGGGATAATATGTTTAAAAAATTATAAATTATTATAAAATATGGAAAATAAGTTTTATAAATATTTTCTTAAATTTAATCGCATTTTAATGAATTTAATCAATAAACTTAATTTTAATCGATTAAAAGTTTTAAAGATTAATCGATTAATTAATCGTTAATTTCCGCAGCTCTAATAAAAATTTATTTAAAAATTAAGATAATCTAGCAGGACAGACCTTTATAAAATACAATGGATTTTTAAAAAAAAAACCACAAGTTAACAGCATTGTTTACAAACATTATGGACCCAATCCATAAGGTTAACTCCAATTGTTAAATTGCCACATCGAGAAATACTTAGGCTAGCTGGACAAAGAGCAAATAATACATTTAAGTCATTAAATTTTAACTTGGAAATATAAGATACAATAATTAGATAATACTCTCAGAAAGACAAGGGGATAAAAACAATATTCTTGTTCTATCAGCTAGAAAAAAAAGATATACAAAAATAATTAATTAATTAATTAATTAAAATAAAATAAAATAAAACAAACAAACGAACAAAAAAAAACAAAAAAACCCACAATACTCCAACTATCCTTCTTCCTGACTGACATTCCGTCGTGGAATGGGTTGCCTGAATAAACCAGAAAACCTACAGACTATCAAAATTTAAAAATCGTATAAAATTGAAAGATAAGACATACAATTTAGATAAGCGTATGACGAATTAATCATTTGTATTGAAGAAGCCTCTGTAATGTCTTTGATTTGTCTATACAGACGCTCCTTCTATACAGGAGATTAATGCATCCATAGACCATTCCGGTCTGTTGGCAAGTGATGCAGCGTTCACAGGCCACGGCTTTTAGGGTTCCACGCATTACCCAGTCGTCTTTACGTATAAGGTAAGATAAGAAAGATAAGATAAAGGCATACAAGTGAGATTTAAGAAACAAAACAACAGATAACCATATTAGCCAATTGAATACTGACAGCCTGATTCCTGGTGCAGTAACTTGCACTCCAAGGTTCCTTACACTTCCCCTTCCAGTCGTGGTGGTCCGTGCAGTAACTTGCACTCCAAGGTTCCTTACACTTCCCCTTCCAGTCGTGGTGGTCCGTGCAGTGACGTAAGAGAGAGGTACATCGGGCTTATCCGCGGAAAACTTATTTTATTTACATTGAGTTGCAATATTCTCTGCCAACTGTTGTTTCTTTGTGGAAAAAAAAGCAAAGAACCTTGGCGGTATTTAATTATTTACGGTATTAAAAACACAAAACACCAAGCACATCGTTCCTTTTCGTGGGGCATTTTGGGTCTTTATATCCCTTTACCAATATAGAGATCTGTTGTTGCATTACATTTCTACTTATACTTTTCATTATTACCAAAAATTCAGTTTTAGAGTTTTCAGCTATAAAATATCAGGATGCTAGACTTATATCTCATGAACTCATTAGTACTCAGCTCTTCCCTCTTGACAACATCAACCGAGGCCGTACAGAGGGCATAATGGGGACAATCAATAGGAAGATGCCCATCTATTCAACGGAAGCACACGATATGGAAATGAATGCTGTCCTGGACTTAACTTCCGGCATAGGTGATCACCGGTTCCTGTCGTTGTCGTGGGGGAATGGTGTTATTTTTCCGATGTCTGATTATAGGTACGCCACTCGTGATGAGCCCATGACAGGCAGGATTAGTTCCCTTAGTCGCAGTCATGTCAGCCAGCATGACACACCTGAGCCGATGAACAAGTCTGCGCTGACAGACGAGTCCTACTTATGAAATTTGATTAAAACATAAAATTAGAAACATTAAACCAATGTTTTAATGTGTTAGGGATCTGCCCCACAATAAACTCACCAATATTAAACAACATCAAAATGACAACACGTGTTGAAAACATAGAGCTGGTCACACATTATTTTACTCCCATCAAACTGGACACAAATTATGTTGTACACTTGGCATTGGCCAGTTCAGAGATTGACGCGTTCATATTGAGGGGTGTGTAAATCAAGAATTGGGCACTTAATGCCCCGGATGAGTTATGTCAAAATATTCGGGAGCCATCCTTAAATGACGTCATGCGTTTTCGTTCAATTCCCCCCCCCCCCNTATTTAGTGTAAGGTTTCACTCCAACATTGTATTTAGTGTAAGGTTGCACTCCAACATTGTATTTAGTGTAAGGTTGCACTCCAACATTATATTTAATGTAAGGTTGCACTCCAACATTGTATTTAGTGTAAGGTTGCACTCCAACATTGTATTTAGTGTACGGTTGCACTCCAACATTGTAGTTAGTGTAAGGTTGCACTCCAACATTGTATTTAGTGTAAGGTTGACTTCCAAAATTGTATTTAGTGTAAGGTAGCACTCCAACATTTTATTTAGTGTAAGGTTGCACTCCAACATTATATTTAGTGTAAGGTTTCACTCCAACATTGTATTTAGTGTAAGATTGCACTCCAACATTGTATTTAGTGTAAGGTTGCACTCCAACATTGTATTTAGTGTAAGATTGCACTCCAAAATTGTATTTAGTGTAAGGTTGCACTCCAACATTATATTTAGTGTAAGGTTGCACTCCAACATTGTATTTAGTGTAAGATTGCACTCCAACATTGTACTTAGTGTAAGATTGCACTCCAACATTATATTTAGTGTAAGGTTGCACTCCAACATTGTATTTAGTGTAAGGTTGCACTCCAACATTGTATTTAGTGTAAGGTTGCACTCCAACATTGTATTTAGTGTAAGGTTGCACTCCAACATTGTATTTAGTGTAAAGTTGCACTCCAACATTGTATTTAGTGTAAGGTTGCACTCCAACATTGTATTTAGTGTAAGGTTGCACTCCAACATTATATTTAGTGTTAGGTTGCACTCCAACATTATATTTAGTGTAAGGTTTCACTCCAACATTGTATTTAGTGTAAGGTTTCACTCCAACATTGTATTTAGTGTAAGGTTGCACTCCAACTTTGTATTTAGTGTAAGGTTGCACTCCAACATTGTATTTAGTGTAAGGTTGCTCTCAACATTGTATTTAGTGTAAGGTTGCACTCCAACATTATATTTAGTGTAAGGTTTCACTCCAACATTGTATTTAGTGTAAGGTTTCACTCCAACATTGTATTTAGTGTAAGGTTGCACTCCAACATTGTATTTAGTGTAAGGTTGCACTACAACATTGTATTTAGTGTAAGGTTGCACTCAAACATTGTATTTAGTGTAAGGTTGCACTCCAACATTATATTTAGTGTAAGGTTGCACTCCAACATTGTATTTAGTGTAAGGTTGACTTCCAACATTGTATTTAGTGTAAGGTTGCACTCCAACATTGTATTTAGTGTAAGGTTGCACTGCAACATTGTATTTAGTGTAAGGTTGCACTCCAACATTGTAGTTAGTGTAAGGTTGCACTCCAACATTGTATTTAGTGTAAGGTTGAACTCCAACATTATATTTAGTGTAAGATTGCAGTCCAACATTATATTTAGTGTAATGTTGCACTCCAACATTGTATTTAGTGTAAGATTGCACTCCAACATTGTATTTAGTGTAAGGTTGCACTCCAAAATTGTATTTAGTGTAAGGTTGCACTCCAACATTATATTTAGTGTAAGGTTGTGCTCCAACATTGTATTTAGTGTAAGATTGCACTCCATCATTATATTTAGTGTAAGGTTGCACTCCAACATTGTATTTAGTGTAAGGTTGCACTCCAACATTGTATTTAGTGTAAGATTGCACTCCAATATTGTATTTAGTGTAAGATTGCACTCCAACATTATGTTTAATGTAAGGTTGCACTCCAACATTGTACTTAGTGTAAGGTTGCACTCCAACATTATATTTAGTGTAAGGTTGCACTCCAACATTATATTTAGTGTAAGATTGCACTCCATCATTATATTTAGTGTAAGGTTGCACTCCAACATTGTATTTAGTGTAAGGTTGCACTCCAACATTGTATTTATTGTAAGGTTGCACTCCAACATTGTATTTAGTGTAAGGTTGCACTGCAACATTATATTTAGTGTAAGGTTACACTCCAACATTGTATTTAGTGTAAGGTTGACTTCCAACATTGTATTTAGTGTAAGGTTGCACTCTAACATTGTATTTAGTGTAAGGTTGACTTCCAACATTGTATTTAGTGTAAGGGTGCACTCCATCATTATATTTAGTGTAAGGTTGCACTCAAACATTATTTTTAGTGTAAGGTTGCACTCCAACATTGTATTTAGTGTAAGATTGCACTCCAACATTGTATTTAGTGTCAGATTGCACTCCAACATTATATTTAATGTAAGGTTGCACTCCAACATTGTACTTAGTGTAAGGTTGCACTCCAACATTATCTTTAGTGTAAGGTTGCACTCCAACATTTTATTTAGTGTAAGGTTTCACTCCAACATTGTATTTAGTGTAAGGTTTCACTCCAACATTGTATTTAGTGTAAGGTTGCACTCCAACATTATATTTAGTGTAAGGTTGCACTCCAACATTGTATTTATTGTAAGGTTGCACTCCAACATTGTATTTAGTGTAGGGTTGCACTCCAACATTATATTTAGTGTAAGGTTGCACTCCAACATTGTATTTAGTGTAAGGTTGACTTCCAACATTGTATTTAGTGTAACGTTGCACTCCAACATTGTATTTAGTGTAAGGTTGCACTCCAACATTGTATTTAGTGTAAGGTTGCACTGCAACATTGTATTTAGTGTAGGGTTGCACTCCAACATTGTATTTGGTGTAAGGTTGCACTACAACATTATATTTAGTGTAAGGTTGCACTCCAACATTATATTTAGTGTAAGGTTGCACTCCAACATTGTATTTAGTGTAAGGTTGCATTCCAACATTATATTTAGTGTAAGGTTGCACTCCAACATTGTATTTATTGTAAGGTTGCACTCCAACATTGTATTTAGTGTAAGGTTGCACTTAAACATTATATTTAGTTTAAGGTTGCACTCCAACATTGTATTTAGTGTAAGATTGCACTCCAACATTGTATTTCGCATGTAAATCGTCATAAAACAAATTGTAAGATAGTGTGGCGAAATTTGTGAGCCCACTGCTATTAGCACGAGAACAGATCAAAACAAAAGTGGGATCACTCTCCAAGAGTTCAAGGAGCAGAGGTAAATAAATAAATATACCATGACCCGATTGGAAAGGAGGCTGTCAAGACCTGTATAAAAACTCTGCAATTAGAAAAATCTGTCTTTCTTCCGCTCAAAGTGACCACAGTAAGCTTATCGATTTGTGTATTCAAGACCCTGCATCACATCTCGAACCATCCTTTGATCGAGAAAGCCAACACCAATTATTCGTGGCCAGAATCTATGTAAGTTGTACTCTAACTTATTCCCCTGGTATTTGTGAGCGTATTTCACGCCGATATTTAAATATTAATATTCGTGCAATGTCATATCGAAACTGTAGACATGTTGACCCAATTAGCTATAAGCCGGCTGCACGCTGGGCTACATGTATCTCCTTTCATAAATAAATATGATAACACGCGAACCATCCGATAGATGGATTGAATTGTATTAGTATAACTAGTACTATTATTAACTTTAATATAACTATAATTATATTTATTTCATTCACGTGATGGTAATGTATTATTATTTCCGTCTTAGATTATAGAACATATTAAATAGCCGTCAGGCAGATGGCCCTAATTATATTGGTGTAACCAATAATAATAATAGCATTGCATTTATTCTACCATCCACTCACAGGATGAATTATCATTTCGGTATTATATTAATTAACCATCAGGCAGATGGATGGTATTATATTGGTGTAACCGATAATAGCATTGTATTTATTTTACCATCCGCTCACTGGATAAATAACCATTTTAGTATTATATTATAGAATGTATTAATTAACCATCGGACAGATGGAGGGAATTATATTGGTGTAACCAATTATATCATTGTACTTATTCCACCATCCGATTACACAATGATAAGGAAATATTATTCCCAATTCATGTTATATATATGTATGTATTTGATGACAATGTATTCATAAAAATGTATTTGATCACCATTTGGCCCCTGGCTCTGAAGGCTCGGCTGCCCAAATGGTGGATCAAAACAGACGAGAATAGAAACCGTCCTCATATGTATTATTTCTATCTCAGTCTGGTTTCTAGGCACCCGACTGTGCTGCGAGATAACCTGAACTCCAGACAGCAACCGTCCTAACGAAGTGTCGTCACACCCGGATCAGGAGCTGGACTCACCGCTATCCACGCGACTTGCATCCGAACCTCAACCCACGATTGGACCAGGAGCTGGACTCAACGCTATCCACGCGACCTGCATCCAACCCCTACCTCACCCTGCACTGATCGACAGGACCAGAGGACAAGTCATCATCACCAGCTTACTCCAAGTGTAACGCTGAAGCTAACCACTCAGGTTGTTGTTTACACCTCAGAGTGGTAGAAGCCGGTTATTCACACCATCCGTGATTACCGAAGTCACCTGGAACCATAGGTGAAGCAGCCAACAAGAAGCCAACCGCACCTGTTGATGCATACACATCACCTGTGTAGAAGCCGGTTATTCACACCATCCGTGATCACCGTAGTCACCTGGAACCATAGGTGAAGCAGCCCATAGGACAGAATTGCAGAACCAACCGTTCACGGAGCGGGGCAGTCCTTCCTAGAAAATTTAAGTATTACCCTATAATTATAATATTGATTGGCACAAGCCTTATGATGAATTTTGGCCATAACGGAACTTGTTTCCGCTCACTGTAAATATTGTAAAATAAATTATTATTACAATTTCATCTAATTGTTTGTTGATCATCGTATTGTGAGAGATCACTAAAGTATGCTCGTGTAGGCAGAGAGAGAATAAATTAAATAATATACCCCTAGACAACTTGTCAAACTATATCAACATCTTTCTCGCCACAGATAGCAAATATCTAAGTGGATTTTTTCTTTAAAGTAGCGAATTTTGCTGTGTCGTCCCATTTCTCAAACAGCTCCTCCCCCTTCTCACCCATCGTCATATATGGGTGGCCCCTTATCCCTTAGGAGCGGGACGTCATTTATGGCCAGCTCCTTGGAGCATCTTTAATAACAGCGCATTTATTACACGTGTAACTTATGTAGACTTGACCAATGGTCACTCAAAGTTTCTTTGGTCTGTGTCTAAACGAAACAAATAATAATAAAATGACAGGTTAAACTCGTGTGCCAAGTTGTGCAGCATTATCTTTGTTGGTTCCGTATAATCTTTGTTTGTGCTGCATTATCTTTGTTTGTTCAGTATTATCATTGTTTGTTCAGTATTATCTTTGTTCAGTATTATCTGTTTGTTCAGTATTATCTTTGTTTGTTCAGTATTATCTTTGTTTGTTCAGTATTATCTTTGTTTGTTCAGTATTATCTTTGTTCAATACTGTCTTTGTTTGTTCAGTATTGTCTTTGTTTGTTCAGTATTATCTTTGTTTGTTTAGTAATATCTTTCTTTGTTCAGTATTATCTTTGTTTGTTTAGTAATATCTTTCTTTGTTCAGTATTATCTTTTTTCAGTATTATCTATGTTTGTTCAGTATTATCTTTGATTGTTCAGTATTATCTTTGTTTGTTCAGTATTATCTATGTTTGTTCAGTATTATATTTGTTTGTTCAGTATTATCTTTGTTTTTGCATACTAATTTATTCCTTGAAGACACATTTAATAAACCGTAACGCGTGTTTAAAATTTGCTGCGTGGAAACTCTAAACTGTTGCGCGGCGTCGGTCTGATAGCTTGAAGGAAACATTGAACGCGAGCCTCTTTTTAGGCACGTATGTGATGTGGTATGATGTGATGTGCATGATTTCAATTAATAATGAGTTTAAAGAGCACCGAAATACAGTGCATACAAAAATGATAAGTTGAGTTGCCTGCCCTTTCTGGGGGCGATGATCTCATGGAAGGATGACGAGAGTATCTTTGTATTTATTTACATTAATGTGTTTGTTGTGTTTACATTGATTAGGGTTGACAATGGACTGCAGCTTTATTTTCTCTCCTTTACTTTTTGTTTTTAGGGTTTTTTCCCGCCTTTTCTCTTTTTTTTTTCAGTATTATAAACCAAAGGTCAACTGCTAAGAGTAACAAAGAAAAAGAAACAAATAAATTCAAAATATTTCGTTCATGGAAAAGAACTGACCCAAACTAAAGATGCAAAATTCTTCGGAGTCATAATAAATGAGAAACTATCATGGAATCCCCATGACAATGAAGTTATTAAAAAATCATGTTAAGCCTGGTCCCTATTGGAATTCAGGACTTGTTAGCGCATTTTCGTATTATGTATCAGTACTTATGTTAGATATCAGAATTATGTAGTTATCAGTAATTGTGTTTAGATTTTAGACATATTTTTATGAATTTTCTTGTGTAATGAATATACCTGACATTTTTTTTATTTAAAAGTCATTTCTTTACATTTAAAAAAAAATTATTTTCTCTTTAATCTAACTACAAGTCACCACAAATGATGACGTAAAACTCTCTAAACTTTTACACATATTCTAATGACGTCAACTAAAAAAAACAACTAGTTCTTTTGCACCCTTTCGCACCACTCTTCAATGCCTGCAGGTCTATGCATTCGACTTCCGGCAATGGCGGCCGTTCCCTGCGCTAGTGTTACCTCTCGATTCGAAATATTTTTGGTAGTTTTAACGGGGTTTTTTAACGGATCGAGTAACTGAGTGTTGATGCACAAATGGCAGGTCAGGACATACAAAAAACATATATACCTCATGGGTCTAGGACTTATGGATGCTGAGATCAAGGGTGATGACGGACGGACGGACGGACGGACGGACAAAACGGGTGCAATAGCGCATTCGACTTCTCGAAAATGCGCTAAAAATCAAACAAAACCTTAGGCTTTATAAAAAGAAACTTTTACAAATGTAATAAAGATATCAAACTAAAATGCTACCTCACCCTGGTGAGACCTATACTAGAATATGCATGTTTTGTATGGGACCCATCCACCAAAGAAAATATTGATAAACTAGAACAAATTCAAAAAAGAGTGTCTAGATTCAATACTGGAGAATATTCAAAACTCACAAGAGTAACACCATTAGTTTAATCATTAAACCTTGAAACACTAGAGGATAGAAGAACCAAAAGTAAATTAGTAATTATACATAAAGCAAATAACTCCATTTTAGTAGTACAACACAAAGATAACTTAATACAACCCTCAGATAGACATAAGGATAAAAACACCTTTCTTATCCCATATGCAAGAACAAACACATACAAGTTTTCTTTCTTTCCGTCCGGTATTCGGACGTGAAATGGGTTGCCTGAACAAACCAGGAAAGCCGACCCTTTATCATTTAAAACTTTAATAAGAATACAGGACTAAACACAAAGCATAGATACACGTAGGACGCAATAATCTTCTGTACAGAAGGAGCGTCTGTAATATATAAGATAAGATAACACGGGCAAGGTGCAGCGAATGAAATGGAACTTTCACAGCTACCTCCAGCATATTTGACTATGTTCTTTTCGAATTCAGTTTCCTCTACACTTCCGCCTATTGTTGCATTATTACTCAGACATTGAATATGCCGATACATATCCGTTAAAGGCTCTGGTGAGTTGCACGTGTTTCGAGTTGTGTCCCAGTTCTATGATGATCATGATTCTGGTTTCACGAATGACGCTGTTCGTCCATCCAAGTCCGACATGCGCCGCGCTCTGATTTTCAAACTCTGTTGTAGTAAAAACTCTTTACACTTCTTCTTAAATTTTTCTTTGTCGTTGCATATTTTCATTTACCCAATATAACCTGATGATTTAAACTTTTCGGTTAAAATCAATGAATTTGTTTTTGGGCTTCCTAGTTTCTAATAATTTTTAAAATTTTATTTTGTTGAACTTTAAAAAAAAAATAATTGAAGGGCATGCCAACAATACGGCCTGCTGCCATGCCACAGTTGATAAAACTGATCCACATGTGGACGTGTTTGCGTATAAAGTTGATAATGTGTCACAAACAACTAACAGGAAAAGAAACAATAAATATGGAAACAAAATGGAGTATTATCCAATGATATTTTCTTCGTTTCATCTATTTCTTAAAGGTCATTTATGATCTTAAAAAACAAAATTTAAAGGTCGATTATTTTAGTCTGACGCCTGTTTAGACATTCAATATCTACATATTTAAAACTCTTCCACGACAGTGAGTTCCAGTTCTGAGTGTGTTCTACAATGTTGGTGCATCCGCGCCATGCTGACGTAACATGATGTCATCCTACAGACGTGTAATTTTGTTTTAACAAATAATGTTTATATATATTAATCTAAATATACAAGACTTCTATGTTAAGTTAATGTTTAATGAACTATTCAATTAAGATTAAGCTGAAATATCCGGGTCCTCTTGAGGAATTCCCCACAATTCGAAGACTTCAAACTTTCATGAAATTTTAACATATCTGTCCTGGTTATTAACCTTTGCCACCCAGAAACCCATTATTGTCATTAATGTAATTCCATAATATTTTTTTTTAGCGGGACCCGGGTGTATTCCCCCAAACCCCACCCCCGTTTGTAAAAATGCTATATCCCTGCCAATTCCTTTGGTACCAACTTTCTCATCCATTATCAGGCTTTAGCCTCCATCAGTTTGATCCCAGCCCCCACCCCCAACCCTTATTTTTACGTTATATTTTCCTCATTTCGTGGAACTCACGATGAAAAGAAACTCCAAAAAACTCCAGTGCCTTCGCTCTAACAAGAGATGGGTTCTCCATCAGTGATGCCTTCGTTTTGTACAGCTCCCGTTTTGTGAGGATAATCCCGAAAATGTCCCAGATACGACGACACGATAACGGCCGGGGCTCTCATCTGATGAAAGTCTCCCCTCGGTTTGACAACGCGCGTCTCGTTACCATAACAACGAGCCCCGACCAATCGCAGAGCTGCCAGTCAGCGTGACAGCTCCTCGGCGATAGGATAATCACGTGACCAACATGGCGGCGGCCGAAAGTCCCTATCGTCATCGGCCAGGGAGGAAAAAACGTTAATGTATCTGTGAGCGGGATCGGGAGCACCGGAGAAAAGCTTTATTCGACCGTTAATAGCGGAGCGTGTTAGCTTAATCCCGAAGTGTCAGACAGTATTTTGATCACTCCGATGGTCAGGCACAATTTCCCCACCCCCTTCACCCACTGTTACCCTCCCGGCTACGCACACGGCCCATTTTGATATCCAATAACCTCTAGCTCACAAAAACTCTCACACGAAAACATCACGTCAATGAGGCGCTGAAATTCAGGGGATATTTAAAAGAAAAACTTATCTTCAAACACGGATAAAATTGCATGTTGTTAATGGCGTTGTTTAATAATTGTGAACCTAAGGTCAAAACATGTCAATACAAAATGTATGATGCTTGAAGTTATCCCGCTATAATAGTCTAAATCATGTTTTTAATGCTGTCTTCGTTTGGCTTTACTCATGGAAGTATTCCAGGAAACTGAAACACTTAGCATAATCCAGAAATTTGGTGCTGATGTCATGAATATGTTTATGGACAATACATTCAGTGTTAATGAGATAGTTTAAGGAGATGAACATCGTTCCCTCTGAGGTTCGTTGGTTCGTGTGCAAAGTAAAAAAATACCGTGTGAAAGGTTGTAGAGCATCCAAAAAAAAAAAAAATTGCTGCGCAGAAATTCTTCACTGGTACTCGGCGTCGGTCAGATATCCGCGAAACTTAAAGGGAACAATGGCGACGAAATTGCATGCTGGTTGAAAAGAAATATGAAACTCAAGATATAAATATAAGAAGATTGAATAGAAAACAAATAAGTTTCATGAAAGCCGAAGCTGAAATATGCGTAAGGTTTTGCATTGCAGTTATTCCATCCTAACAATTAAAGTGAAAAACATTTGTTTGTTGTTGTTGTTCTTGTTTCTTAAAAATAATAATTTTTATGATTGCATCCAGTCTTTCATTCCCCCCCCCCCACTCATTTTGAATTGCAGCTCTTATACATTACATAGGCTCATCCGATACAAAAGATTACTGCGTCCTACTCTTATGTATGGTTTCTTGTAAAAACGATTTGAAAAAAAAATAATATTCTGCATAGTGTCCAGCCAACATAATATTTTTACCTATTTCATACCCACAGGAGTAAGCTGATGACATGGAGGGAACCACTAGGCCTACACTAACATACACTATCAAGAGCATTTAGCATAGAATAAACGAAAGAATAGTTTGGCTCCTTATCATCATTATCTACATTACATCATCTCACCACACAAACACAATAATCATGGTTGTTTTTATTGTTTAAAAAAATATTTTAACGTTCTCAGAATTTCAACTTAACCTCGTATTCATTAGTTTCCTTTACTTCCTGTTTACCTTTTCTATTTTTTAAAACGTCACTAGCGTCAAGCTAAGGTTATTGTTTTCTCTTCTGTTTGAAGAGTTTCAAATTCTCAGTGGGCAGTAATTGAGGTTGTTAGTCGTTGGAAGAAACAGGAAACAATGTTTCTTTTGAAAATTACATGAAATCTAACGACGAAACATGAATGAAAATCCACGGGTCTTAAAGACTAATGTCTTATCTATTTCAGTCTTTCTTTCTATACAGAAGAGAATTATCATTAGGATAATAGAGAAGATGGCATTCTATGACGAGTGAACTTAGGTTTAGCTGCGCATATAAATGTCGACGTGGCCAATGAACAATAAGTGGACGGACAGTTACATTTTGAAATATGTAATTTAAACTAGACGTGTTATCACGGGCAGTTATATTTGAAGGGATGGCTTCTGTTCACCAAGTTTAGTTCTAGAAATTATTTCCCCCTTAAAATTTCTGTAAAAATTCATTGAAAGTCTGAACCGCTTTCCTCTGTGAATAACAACTTGCTCCCCCCCCCCACCCTTTAAGATATAACCATGGCTGTCTTGAAATGAAAGACATATTTAGGAATCGAAATGATAAACAAGCAGACACACACACACGCACATATGAACACTGCCATAAACACCGGTACTACAAGACACACCACTTCTGCAACACACAATTCCGTTATTGGTTCCCACCAATCAAAACACTTTGAGCTCTGCACCAGGACGCCCTCCCCACCCCCTCAAGGTCAGGTCATTGCCATTAAGTTTATGCGGGTCAATTCCTGTGACTGCTGTGAGAACATGGAGTGACCTCCCATGTCATGTTCTGACCTCGTTGGCTTTGTTTCCCAGACCCCAGGCGTATGAAACATACAACATAGAATTGTGGCCACTGCCATCAAGAGCAACATCATACTTCACGAGACGGTAAACAAGAAATTCAAAATATTTTGCTTGTCGTTTTTTGTTGATGTGAAAATTGTAATGATGAAAAAAATCGAAATATGTTATAAAATTGTTTTAAAATAACTATTAGGTGTGCTGAGGTTATTATCTGCTATAATGAATATTCACGAATTTCCTTTGAATTATTCAAATGTTTCTATGAACAATAGCATCTCTCTGTTGAATTTAACCAACGAAAATTTCGACACATGATGTTATCTCTAAATTTGTCAGTCTTACAACAACCAAAATTAGTCAAGACACACCCTAAACGGCCCTCACCGCCATACGAGTATTTCTTGATTGTTGGTGGAACGTTTTAATAATATATTTATTTACTTATAACAACACATGAAAAAATGCATATATATGTATATTATACAGTGTAGTACCATTAAAATTACCTCCACATTAGAGACATTACATGACTCTGTATTTATTGACTAGTACATTATGTATCTATAACACTAGTTATACAGACTACCAAAAACATCACTATAATATCACTAAAACACCTTTAATAATAGGTTGTTGTTTGTTCTGCCTTATATAATATATCAATACCACTGATCATTATAAACTACCGATCACATTACTAAGATATCTCTAAAAACACGTTAAAATTATAGTTTACAGTTGATTCCATCATTCCTAAAAGTAAAGCCGCTTACAGCCACGGTCGTTGTTTACACTAGCCAGACGTGGCATGTTATGAGAGGTAGCAACAAATAAAGAGGTCAGGAAACCAACTGCTAACATGCAGTGGGGACGAGTAATTCGGTCACACATTTCTGTGAAATCCTGAAACGACAGAAAAAGTTACAACAAACAAAGGTGGATACTTCATTCTAAGGGGTGCCATTAATTTGAAAAGTCGAGTTACTTTGCATTTAATATTCAAGTTATGCCTGTTTGAAGTCCTAGTGTTAAACACGTGGGACATTGTCTAAGAGCCATATCAAGAATGACCCCCTTTTAAAAGTCATATTAAAAATAACTGCTCTCTATGAAATAATTTTAAGTTTCTTACACAAATTCACTTAAGAAATTGCCTTATACTTGGTCATATGTCATGTTGGAAATCAACTTCTTTCATAGAGTCATATTACTAATGACCAACTAATAGTTAAAAAGTCATGTCCAGATTGTCACTCATTTTTCAAGCCGTATTGAAATTAGTTCACTCTTTCATAAGTCACGTCCAAAATTCGGTTCTGTTTTTAAAGTAATATTAAAGAAATGACCCCCTCTTGTTTCAGTCATGTTATTAATCAATCATCAAGCCTTAATTACATAAAGCCATGTTAAGGACTTACCGTCATTTTGAGCATAAATTATTGTTAAAGAAGCTCAAATCTCGTTAAAAACTATGACTGTAATAAAACATCTCATATTTCTGCATTAGGACTCATTGTATTTCAGTGCACGAAGCTCTCACAAAAAAGCATGACCATGCAGTTTTTGAAAAAATGAAGAGACCGATAGATCATGACCAAAATGCAACATGTGGTGGAATATGAAACGCTATATTCTCAATTTAATTACCTTTTATATCGAATTTCCAGGTTAAGCCAATGACCTGACGTTGACACCAAGAAGTGCCTGCCATACTTGAAATGACAGACTTTCAACCCAACTGACGAGGGTACAACGCAATACAAATAAAAGTGACGGGATAATTATTATAATTCTTCTCTTGTTAGTTATATGACATCCTTTGTATGGTAAAATGTTGTGTATTATGTCTTAACTCGTTTGATTTGTTTCTATTATTTATTTACGACAATTATTTTAAGTTGTGAAGTTTGAAATCGTACTTATGTATTTTTTCTCTCTCCTAAACTTTTTCCTTCTGATTTTTGGCAGGTGGTTACGTGGGGGTGTGTGTAGTGCACTGAAGCAGGGTCAGTGTATGTGCGGTGGAGCAGGGCGAGTGAGTGTAGGTATGTGTATCTGTGTTTAAAGTGTATGTGCAAGATGTATATATGTGCGTGTTTGCAAGGTGAGTGTCTTTTAAAATTGTGTGTCTGTGTGGTTTGTGTGTGTATGATGAGTGTGCTGTTGTGTAGAGAGACGATGATGAGAACTTATTTGATTTACGTGAAATGTTTGCTGACCTGGCATTGCATCGATTGGGTCATGTTGACCTGTCAATTGTTTACGGCTGTAAGCAGTAATTAGGCCTGTGGCATTGTCGAATCAAGTAAAGCATTTAAACGTGTTAAACTTATTTTATTTCATTGTGCCCTAAGTCAGCTGTGTTCGTCTTCCTTCTCACTTTCTAAGTGCACTTGTCAACCTTTATTTTGTTAATTTTTTTTTAATTGGATTTTTTTGTGGTTTGGTTGTTGTAGTTGATGTTTTTTCCTTCTCAATTATATTTAACTAAGTCTAATTTGCTGTGATGTCTCTAAGCCCCCGACACTAACATTCTGAGGTCTTGATGTTTACCCAGTGGCGTAGCTATGGATTTCTAGGGATTTGGGAGCTTGGCCTCTTTGGAAGTCATGCAGACATGGCAGTGGCGTAATATTAAGTTGGGCACCAGGGGGGGCTTTTAAATTTGAACACCCTCTCTCCTAGCTACGCCACTGAGTTTACCTCATAGATTTTTCGAAGTTGTTTTGTCATCAGGATCTTTTGAAATACTGAGGATATTTCCAGAACCATCTGTAAAAATTTCGTTAAAATCTTTGAAGTGTAAGATCACTTAATTTCGCGATTGGTTTCTTAACAGTAGACTATAATTATTATTTTTTTTTTAAGTTTTTAAAAAAAAATTTAAAAATTAAAAAAACAAAAAAACAGAAATAAATTTGGAAAAATAAAAAAACGAAAATAAAATAAAATGTTTGCACATCCTGAAACTATCTTCATGAGAAAATAGTCGGTAAAATTAAATATCCCTTAAGTTAAAAAAGGGGGTAAAAAGAATAATATAACATTTCATTATATTTAGTGATACTGCTTAAATAACTTTAAAATGCCTAAAAACGATTAGACTACTCAATTTTATTAATATGATTTAAATCTCACGTTATATACACACACGCATTTTTAACCGCGCTGTATTAGAAAACAATATCTATCCTGCGTGTCATATGGTCGCAAATTAACTTAGGCAACTTTTGTACCTCAAACTCACCCCATATTCATGAAAAAACACCTTCCATTTTTCCATGGGAATGACTATTGACAAGGTGGTCAACTGTTACCGAAAGACTTACCACACGCGGGGTACCAGGGAGTTCCACAAGAATTTTTGTGAGTATGTCGATTAATAAAATTGATATTAGGTTTCTTTCAAATAAATACTCTATATTTTATGAAATTTCTGTTATGTCTATATGAGATATTGGAAATTCATCTTACATTAGTATTGTTAGTATTAACATATTGATTATGGTTGACAGTATTTGTATCACATTCTTTTATACTTATTTATATAGTCCTTTTTTCTGGTTATTTCATCTTGTAACAAGCCAACTCCTTAATCAGTGTTATATTAGAAACATGGGCTTTAAAGGCCATTTCATTGTGCTAGTCTACACCACATCCATCTGTTGGAATTGAAGAGTTTAAAGTACCAAGTAGTTCCAGAGTTTGTGCTAGATAGTGCCTCCTAGTGCAATCTAGTACAAGCTAGTGCCAGCTAGTATCAACTAGTGACAGCTAGTACCCGCTAGTGCCAGCTAGTACCCACTAGAACCCATAAGTGCCAGCTAGTGCCAGATAGTACCCGCTAGTGTCAGCTAGTACCCTCTTGTGCCCGCTAGTGCCAGCCGGTACCCACTAGAGCCAGCTAGTACCCACTAGTGCCAGCTAGTGCAAGCTAGTAGCTGCTAGTGCCAGCTAGTACCCGCTAGTGCCCACCAGTGCCAGCTGGTACCCGCTATTGCCAGATAGTACATACTAGAACCCACTAGTGCCAGCTAGTACCCGCTAGTGCCCACCAGTGCCAGCTGGTACCCGCTATTGCCAGATAGTACCCACTAGAACCCACTAGTGCCAGCTAGTACCCGGTAGTGCCAGCTAGTACCCACTAGTGTCAGCTAGTACCCGCTAGTGACAGCTAGTACGTGCTAGTGTCCGGTACTTCGACTCATCCCATTAATATTTCAAACCCTGGCCGAGCACCGTTTGACATCTCGGCGACCAGAGATCGCAAAAATCCCTCGTCATTCATCAAATTCGTATGGCTTTAAATAGAATTTATCACACGTTCTCCATCTGTCTCTTTCTCTCCCCTCCCTACCTCTTTTTCTGTAAGACATTATCTTTGCTAATTGCTATATGTGTCTCTGTCTGTAAAACTCTATCTATGCTACTTGCTACATGTGTCTCTGTCTGTAAGACTTTATCTCTGCTACTTGCTATGTCTCTGTCTGTAAGACTTTATCTTTGCTACTTGCTATATGTGTCTCTGTCTGTAAGAAGTTATCTCTGCTACTTGCGATGTCTCTGTCAGTAAGACTTTATCTTTGCTACGTGCTTTATGTGTCTCTGTCTGTAAGACTTTATCTCTGCTACTTGCTATATGTGTCTCTGTCTGTAAGACCTTATCTCGGTTACTTGCTATATGTGTCTCTGTATGTAAGAACTTATCTCGGTTACTTGCTATATGTGTCTCTGTCTGTAAGACTTTATCTCTGTTACTTGTTATATGTGTCTTTGTCTGTAAGACATTATCTCTGTTACTTGCTCTATGTGTCTCTGTAAGACTTAATCTCTGCTACTTGCTATATGTGTCTCTGCCTGTCAGACTTTATCTCTGCTACTTGCTATATGTGTCTCTGTCTGTAAGACTTTATCTCTGCGACTTGCTCAATGTCTCTGTCTGTAAGACTTTATCTCTGCTACTTGCGTTGTCTCTGTCTGTAAGATGTAAGACTTTATCTCTGCTACTTGCGTTGTCTCTGTCTGTAAGACTTTATCTCTGCTACTTGCGTTGTCTCTGTCTGTAAGACTTTATCTCTGCGACTTGCGTTGTCTCTGTCTGTAAGACTTTATCTCTGCTACTTGCTACTTGTTGTTGTTGTTGTTTTTTCCAAGGATCAATGATCATCTATGATCATATTCGGAATTCATAGAAACTCAGCGAGTTTCCTTAGAATTTCTATAATGTGTGACTCTCGACTAGTTCACTGGAAAACGAAATTATAAAGACTTTTAAAATATTTGGAAGTTTGAGGAAATTTCGTATAAGTTCTGTTACTGAGAAGAATATCATATTTTAAAAGTTGAACTTATTAAAATAATCGTATCTCGAGTTTCTAAAATTAATTAAAGGAAATTGATCGCAATATTTTTTTAAATGAAAAACTCATCTACAACTTAATAGATGTCATAATCTGAATTAAGAGCGTCAATGCTATAGAACTAACTACAGCCGTCCATGTCTGGCTTTTTTATATTCACCACGCACCGACAATGTAGGAGGGTATTATAACTTACATCTTAAAACTAAAGTCCCAAAGACGAATTGCTAACTAGCAGCGACTCATATTAGAAGACCATGCAGTTTAACGATGCGCTGAAAACTTTATGGCTTAATAATGTTCAGCAAACTCTACGGCGCTTAACGGTCCCCAGCATACGATATAGCTAAAAAAAAAAAACCCTCATTATGATATCATCTATTTTCTCATTAAAGATAAAGACGGAACAAAGGGCATCACGTACAGTTAAACGTTTTTCTGCATAATTTCACAGATAATTGGAGCCTCCCACAACACCTAATTCAAAGCTAGAATCCCGGAAACTTTCAAACAGCATTTCCCGGCATGCAGTTCACGGGGCTACAGAGTTGTCTGCTCATGCTGAAGAAAACCACGTGACCCTTGTGCCAAACAACAATGAACACGGGTCAAGTAACTCCCAGCTTTACTGAGATGTTGGTCAGTGGTTAGGCCTGGGGGTGGGAGTAGGGGGGGGGTAAACTTAGCAGGGAAGGAAGCGTCCAGGATTTTGTTTCTCCATCCTTAGCTAACGAAGCGCAATAATTAATAATGCATTAGTGAAAAAGCTTTGAATAAACGCGTCCCCCCTCTGAACAAAGTAAGGAGACGCCGCAGAACTCCTGGTCACGTGACCCATGGTAATTTCTTGCAACAACACGACGCCGCTGGCCGGGGGAGTCAGATAGGGCGCGTGCGCTAAGACCCCCTCATCCCCACCCCTCCCCTGTGTCCTCATCCATTCCTTCTTGTCTTCACCTCTCGTTGGCCTGGAAGTGAATGTTTCCATTTCTTTCTTGTAAATTTGTGTTTTCCCCATTCTAGCTGATGACGTGTCTCCACTCTGTGTTCTTAATTGTCTGTTATCTGTTGTTAGAGACCTCGCCTCTAATTATTATTCTTGTTTTTGTTTCAAACATTTGTAACCGTTAGATCGTAGTTTGTGAGCCTGGTCGGACATTAGGCGACCCGTCCTCTCATTGAATTGGTCGGAGTTTATTTATTTCTTTCGGCTTCTTCTGTATTATTGTATGAAACAGGTTTTTTTTTCTTTAAATGAAAGAAAACTTACTAAATTTATTACATATTTTTCCATGAACCAAATATTTTTTACGTTAAAATGAAATAAGATGTAGGAAAAGATTACTAAAAATTGCTATTTAGCAAAATTTACTGAGATAACTGAAAGAGTAGGTAAAGAATATTTTGGGCACTATAAACTGGACTAGTTAATATAGTAAGGAAATATTTTTACTAACGTTGTTTGCTTCAATTTATAGCAAACTTATAGTAGGTTAATGAAGTACAATTACTTTTTTTTTTTATTATTTGTCTTTCTTTCTTTCTTTTTTCTTTTTTCCCCCTCTCTTCTTATTTTATTTATTTATTTATTTTTAAATGTTCCCAATGTGTCAAATCTCGAAATATGTTTTAAAAAAACAAAACAACAACCAAAAAAAACCCCAAGTGGAATCCAACAAATCTGATGCTTATGTTATTTAGTTCATGCACACTGCAGCTGTGTGCTATTAATTATTCGACACTTACAATCTCGCTTGATATATACACTCACAATACAATATAACCTTATTATTAAAGCAATTGGCACCATTATCTCATGAACTCTCCGATATCTTATTGGATTACAAGTTGAAAACGCTAATAACTTGGATTTATTTCTTATTTCATTTCATTTATTCCTATATTTTAGAATTATCAGACATGCATGTGGTTTTCAAGTAAAAACCTTTTTTATCAAAAAAATAATTTAAAAAAATAATAAAAAATAAAAAAAGATTTTAAAAATTTAAAAAAAGAACAATAAAAAAAAGTAAAGAGCACCCAATTCCCGAATCCGCTTCTGCAGTTACGAAAGCGCCAGTATTATGAATGGCGGTCTCAGCCTTGCACATGATTCCCTAGCAATTATCACACCGATCGCTGGATCACGCCTCGGAGAGTTTATTGGACAAGAGCAACGATTAAAAATAATAGCGGAATCATAAGTCCTCAGTTTAGACAAGCAAATCGTGGCATGTGAATAGCGAGGAGTTACCGAACCTATTGGCGACATCTGGTGGCAGTTGCCCTTGTTGAAATGAGGAGACACGTGCTGAAGTAAGCGTCCCCCATTTCCAGACTAATCTACGTGTCTAAAAACGCAATCAGATCCTGGATTTGTCTGGTCTTTCCTGCAGATCTTCCATGTTATTGTGCAAGGGGCTTACAACATCAACGGGGCTGGTCTTTAGGAATGTGCAGTGGCGGATCAGTGGACAGAGAAGGACAAAGGTGGACCCATAAGGTAGAAATAACCAGGATTGCTGCTTTAAATCCTTCTGATAACATTGTACGGGAGGAGAGATATTGATGTTGGCGTAAGGGGGGGGGATATCATTCTAGGGAGCCGTTTTGGATGGAGGACTCGGGGCGACGATCAATGTCTTTCTTTGTAAATCATGTCATTATCTGGGGGGGGAGGGGGAGGGGAGGGAGATGGAACATCAACATGAGGAAGGGTTGGGGTGTGCGGGATGTTAATGACAAATCTTATCTGATGATGTTTGATGAATATGACCAATGTTTCAATGCTGGATGTTTTTTTTAATGGCTAGCACAGTTTTGTTTTTCCGTGACGTCCTCTCTAGCAGCTGCCACACAGGGATATTGTGTGTCCTTTTTTACCGGGAAACTTGTCGTTAATTTGTCAGCTTTTCAAAGATTTTTATCAGAGGGCATCTACACATATCAAACTACTAAAACAAAATCTTAGATAAGGAGATAGAGCAAATCAGAATCAAAACTTTAAGTTTGAGGAGGTCCGAATTTGAAAGTCCTCCGGGCCCGCAATTGAGGGGGCCCCCAGATTAGTGTCCGAATTTAAAAAAAAAATTATGCCCCCGCCATGTATGTGGGGCCCCCAAAGAGGTTAAGCCCCCGGACACCCCTACTAATTCCTAGCTACGCCCCTGGATGTGGGGAGATGGGTAGCTAGAAACAATTTTCCCACACAAAACAAAAACCACATTAAAATGACAATCTATTTTCGCACTATTTTTCTCATATCCCAAAAACTCCCACTTGAACTGGGAAACTTTAAGTGAACAAAGCAACAGGAATAATAAGATGTATCCCACACACCTCTTATCTCTTTTCTCTTCAAATGTCAGCCACTCCCATCTTTTAGTTGTATTATATCCGCCGATGTATTATCCTCCATTAAAGTTGTAATGAATCAGCTGCCATCTCGGCTACCAGAGACTGAGACGTCGGATGAGATGCTGCCAGCTAATCTCAGTATCGAAATGTGATTGCCAGTCAAGCCTGGAGTAGTCACCATTGTCGTCGGAGGCTGCCTGAGTTAAATAATGAATCATCGGATAGTGTTCAGCTGCGACTCAGGGTGGAAACCAAAAGACGTTACTACAAACGACCTCGTGGATTTGATTTCAATACCAAAACAATATTGTTTCGTTTCAGATCCTCAAATAAAATCTGTTTGGATTCCATTTACATGCCACAATGCTCAGGGATTACTGGGACAGTTCGAATAATTTATTAATAAAATGAGTGACCAGCTAAGGACACAGTTGAAATGGGTTTTCTTAAATCACAAAAGTGAAGTTTTCCTCAATGTAGATGCTCCATTAATTTCATCTACGTTAAATACCAGATATCGGGTGTACGGGTGTACAGTGTACAGTTATAGACAACTCATTAAAATCGAGACCCGGCTTTACAAAAGTTGCCTCCTGACAATGTTCCCTCTAGGTTTCGTTGGTCCGTGTACCAGGTACAAATTTCCTGTGCATAGCTGCTTAGCATCCATGTTTGTGAGTGCAATTTTTTAATGATAATTTGCTGCACCGCTATTCTAAACTACTATGCGGCGTAGGTCAGATATCTGCGCGGAGCACTTTTCCTAAGCAAGTAGGGTCAGAAATTGAGCAAAGATCTTACGGGAATTAATTTATGAGTGAGAAAGACATCAATGTATCAATAAAATCTTGGATACAGCTGCAGAAGACGATATTTTTTAAGAATATAATTATATAAAATCTTGAAAACTTAAAATTCTTTTTTTTTTTAAAATAGCTCCTACAACATCTAATCTCAGCGTTTGGCAAACGGTGTGAAAAATGTGTTCGTCTTCAATGAAAGAGTACGACAGAGTAACGCCTGGTGCTTCGATGAGCGTCGTATAGGTATTTAACTGGACATCGGAGCGAGTTGATTGGAATACACATGGAAGAAGGAATCCTTGTACCTTGTTCCTCCTGGTCTATTCGACGCACTTTTAAAAATTCAAATATTTTTTTTTTAAATACACTGTTACATACGTTTTCCCTCTTTTAAAGGGATGCGTATTTAAACATAACAATACATTATAAACAGTAGGGCTGTTACCGATTAATTTAAATTTAATCGTTAACTTTTGGTTAATTACCCAATAATTAATCGATAATTTTGATTAAAGCCAAAAATAAGATGCATCTTATCTTCTTATCTGATAAATTACAGAAGCTCCTTCTGTACAGAAGATTATTGCGTCATACGTTTATCTCTGGTTTGTGTTTAGTCCTATATTCCCACTAGAGTCTTAAATGATGATAAAGTGTTGGCTTTCCAGCTTTCTTCAGGCAACCAAATCCACGCCCGAATACCGGACGGAAGAAAGGAAACTTGTATGTGTTTGTACGGGATGATTTCAAGGGAAGTAACAAAAACAGGAAATTAACATTTTGTTATTTAAATATAAGTAATTCAATATAATAATAGGTCAATGAATTTAAATTTTGCTATTGTTAATAAGTAAAAAAAACTGTTAAATCTTTTATATCATTTACCTTATAAAAACAGCTTATTTTTAAGTTTACACTTTTTAAAATCATTTTTTTTTTTTTTTTTTTTTTTTTTACAATGGAGAAGTTTGTACGAAAAAAGCAAAATATTTTTTAAATTATTAACAATTAATTATTTATTAAAAAATCGAAAAAAGTGTTTAAAACATTTCCTTTAATTTTAATAGCAATTTGATCGATTAAAATAATTTTAATCGATAAAACATCTTACCGATTAATCTAGAAATTAATCGTTAATTTCCGCAGCACTAATAAACAGCAATAAAAATAAAAGCTACTCAAACAACTTTAATCCACGTTCCACCTAGGAACAATTGTCCTTCTCTAACCTCACCATCTCTAAATTGCAACATCTTTTTTTACCATTTCTAAATCAGAAGCTGTTGATGTTGTTGCAACACTTTTTCCCCCCCATGCCCGATTTTAAAAACAATTTTTTAAAATAAAAAAAGTAGACAAAAAAGTGACGGACAGTGAGTCTCGGTAGGTGGCGCGGCTCCGGGAATATGACGAGATTAGAATGAGAACTCACAGCAAAACAAAATGGCATTGAATAAACCGGGCCATTTGGATGGAGCTCTTACAGCTGGACGAGAATGAAGTTGGTGGGTGGTGCTCACGGGCCCCAAGAATCGTCCGCATCGCCGTTTCCGTGTAGATAGCCACCGCTGGGGCCAAACGACGACGTCCATTGTCGCGTGGAATAATGGAAACAATTTGTGTGAACCTCGAAAATAATTCGCTGCTATCATATTTCCAGGCTATTACAGATCCATTGTGTCGAGGCGACGTCACGGCCAGGTTCCCCCTGGACCCCGACCAGGTTTAATCTCCGGGAAGGTCTACAGGGGAGGGGATGGGGTTTGGGTGAGGCTGGGCTCGACTGGATCGGGTTCGGGCAACCCTCCAGTTGGGGGAGAGCGGCGGCAGTGGTCTACCAATATTTGGTTTCACAGTGGAGTAGTTTTAGGGGACGGGATTGTTGGTGGGGAGGGGGCGGATTTTAAAATTGCGGTGTTATTCAAAAGGGATCAGTGTTACTAGCTGGGTTCACTTGGAAATGAGCAGCACGGCAAGGGGCGGAACTCCAGGGCTGAATGCTGGCAGTCAAACAAGTAGCTTCCCATTCTGGCTCTCAATGAAGGTTTAAAAAAAAAAAAGATAATGATAAGGAAGATGGCAATCAGTACTGTTTTTCTGAAGGCAGCTGATAAAGGAGTATAGAATTGGATACGTCTATGTTATAGCAGAAGAAAGAAAGGTTTAAAGGGAGAGGGGAAGACCAGGAATAGACAAAGGAAAATAAAACAATCAGAATGAATACTATGGGGAAATGGGAAAGAATAACCGAATGACAAAGAGAAAAAAAGAGGAGAATAAAACAGAATGAAAATCAAAATATTAAAGAGATTTTTAATAAAAGAATAAACGAACGTGCATGGGATTCATCTAATCACCTCTTTAATCCTACCGTTTTATCCTTCTATCGCCTCAATAAGATATTACTATAAAACTTATTAATGTATCACTGTATCACCCAGTAGTCTAATCTCGTAACCCATTATCACTATAATACCTGATCATTCTACCACCTTACGTCCCAATCACCATACCTCCTTAAATACTCATCGTCACATCAGCTATCACACATGATGACGTCATCTTTTCAACGGTAATTTTTTACGTGGCATTGGGAGCAGTCAAGTTATTAATTGTACTACTTATCCTCCATAGCTGTAACCGTTTACCGGTCCGTTTGATTATGGGATTTGTGAAGAAGTCTCGTTTAATCCAACATTCAACTTTGTAATAACATCTTTTCAGTCCATGGCGGACTATGGGGCAAGTTTCATTAAGCCACCACTAACGAGCAAGGGATTGTGTGGCTAGCACAGTGCCCTGAGGGTCCTTGCCAGCACCGAGGCTCAAACGTATGACTCTCTTTTGACTCGGTTCGGCAATCCAGCGCGCTACCGCTAGACCACCGCGATCGTTCAACTTTAAAATGCAACATTTGAAATCGCCATGGTGTTTGGACCCTGGCTCCTGATTCCTGATACAACAAATATCAATATGGAAAGATAAACAGATGATGCTATGTGGTGCGGCACATTTTAATGTTATAAAGACTATTGGCGTCACTAGAAAGTGCGTTGGGGGCGGGCGTCCCCGGCTAACACCATCGTGGGCGGGGGTGACAACAAAATTTAAAATTATGTATGTTCCCGTTATTTGGCATTGGAATATTCGGAGGAGTCCTATGGATTAAGTCGTGAGGGGTGACACCATGAGCTACCGCCTCGGGTGACACCAAGCCTAGTGACGTCTCTGATATAGACAACAGACCTTGTACCTTGTTGATGCATAATTAGGTACAAGACTATATCTGTAGATCAGATGTCAACGATGCCGCTTATGAAAGATGAACAACATCGGAGAAAGTTTGTTACACCCGACAACAAGGACAAATTTGTGGAGAATTTCTTTGTACACGCCGTGCTAATTCAGACAACGAGAGTAGACAGGTACACAATGTACACAAAGATGGCTCCCACATGCTACATGCACATTCACAACGTGGCAGTGGCATTCCACGCGCACTGAGCGCGGCGTATACCCGTCACAGACCCTCTAAAGGTATCTATGATGGGCTGGTCTTTACGACTTCCGTACACATGGATATTCTTAAAACAACGGTTCTCACACGCATTGAAATAGCAATTCCCAAACGTTTTGTCTAAATTGCTAATACTATTTAATTTTAAGGAAAAAACAACACTGAATTATAATACTAAAATATATTTTAAAAATATAAGGGCAAACACACACACACACAGAGACAAACGTTTTCGTTGTACGTTAAGTTACTGAGCGACACTGGCTTACAGTCTCAGGGTGCCTGGTGCCACGCGGAAGCCAGAAGTTCGACAAGTGTGATGACGACGAAGACTGACGCTGGCATCTACCCCATTGTTGTCTGTACTTGGTGTACTGCGTCAGTGAGACACGAGAGGAATAAGTGAGACATTCTTTCAATTTCTGCATTCAGCTCGTCGAGGCTCACGTGAGTGCAGGAGTAGGAGGCTGGTGAAGTCGGGTTTTGTCCCTCTCACTTATCCTTTAAACTGGATTTTTAGAATAGTTGACATCATATTTAAACCTTTTTATCACCTGTTCTCTATTAGATGAAATGCATGATTGTATATTTCAATTTGGTGATGAAAAAAGTGAAGAAGAGGAAGACACATATTTAAGAAATAGTTATCGAATCCTCAAAGGAAAGATAAGCCCCATAAAACGATTTTGTCGTGATAGAGTTCTCTCCTTCTGTCTAAGGCTTCTCTCTGAGACACTTTCACAGCATGTCAAGGGTCAACATTCTGTACAGTCTAGCCCGGACATGGACACCAGTGAAGCCATATTGTCACCAATCATGGTGCCCAATGATGTAGTCACACTCAACAAAATAATTTAGTCTTTGATCAGTCTTGTATAGCGAGGTAAACCTGCGACCCTGTGGTCCAAGAATTAGAATTCATTTCCATAATATGTTTTCTTTCTAGACGCAACGGAAACTAAAACAACACAGTGTGTAGGTATTGAGACCCAACAACACAGTGTGTAGGTATTGAGACCCAACAACACAATTTATAAGTATTGAGACCCAACAACGCAATTTATAGGTATTGAGACCCAACAACACAGTGTGTAGGTATTGAGACCAAATGACACAGTGTATAGGTATTGAGACCCAACAACGCAGTGTGTAGGTATTGAGACCAAATGACACAGTGTGTAGGTATTGAGACC
>MUZC01001301.1:100057-140049 GCA_002072015.1 Radix auricularia
CTCGACCGCAACAGGTCAAGTGAAAACAACAAAAAAAAAAAAAAAAAAAAAAAAAAAAAAGGTAACAATGCCTAGATACGTAACAGTGTGTAGAAAAATTCTTCTACAAAATGAACAAATATTAGACACTTTAGATCTTAATCTGAGAGTACATTAGAGAAACCAATAAGAGAACAATTAAAATTCCACAAATCTCTTTGGCTGACACCGTATCATTCACAAAGATTTCCACGAGTCTAAGAAAGCCTAGCAACAAAATCTAGTCCAAAGGGAAGATTGTGTACCTAGTGAGATATATTACTAGAATATACATTTTCTGTATGGGACCCATCCACCAAAGAAAACATTTATAAACTAGAACAAAATAAAAAAAGAAGTGCCGGATTCATTACTGGAGGATATTAAAAACTGACAAGAATAACACCATTAGTTAAATCATTAATCCTTGAAACTCTAGAGTCTAGAGGATAGAAGAACCAAGAGTAAATTAATTATTATACATAAAGCGATTAATTCTAATTTCGAAATACATCACAGAGAAAACTTAATACAACCCTCAGATAGACATAAGGATAAAACACCTTTCTTATTCCGTATACAATAACACACACATGCAAGTTTTATTTTTTCCCGTCCGATATTCGGGCGTGGAATGGGTTGCCTGTAGAAACCAGGAAAGCCAACACTTTATCATCATTTAAAACTCTAATAAGAATACAGGACAAAACAAAAACCATAGATAAACGTAGGATGCAATAATCTTCTGTACAGAAGGAGCGTCTGTAACATATAAGACAAGATAAGATAAGATAAGATAGATAAAATACTCCTAAAATCATTTCACCCTTTGCGGCACCCCTCACCCCATCCACCGTAACGCAAATAATACTTTTAAAAAATTATCGTTCCCGTCATGTTTATAATGTTGACTAATGTATTTTTGCCCTCGAAGTCAGAGAACACGAGCCTAATTTGTAGCAGGGAAATATAGAGCTTTTTAGCGTCTTGTTCACGGCATTCACGAGTCTCATTCAGGAGAGAATCCTGGAAGAAAGTTAAACGGAAATCCGTAGCGGGCTCATTGGGTGAGGTTAACTGGTAAAAGTCGTCCTATTTTATCACTAAACATCAAAACTATTAACAGTTTTCTAACTCTTTTAAATTTTAGGCCTAGTTAGCTTACAGCGCCCTACCCCTAACTCTATCTAATATGTCTTTTTTCTTATCTTTCAGAAGGATTTTTTTCTGATTTCCAAAGCTCATTTGGAGCATTTGGCCCATTTTCATTTCTCAAAAAGCCCACCCTTTCAAACCTTGTTTTGAATTCGCCCATGATGCTAGCCACTTTTTTATTTGTTGGTGTAATTGAACCCGAATTTTGACTGTGAGACACGCCACTGGAGCGACCTATCATTAGTTACTCCAGTAGGAGGCGCCGCTCTTCAAACTCATTCTTCATGGCGTTGTTTTGAAGACGACAAAATAGTTTTCCGCCCAGTCCTTGAAATATTACAGTCTGCTGAAGAGGAGGAATCTCATCCCATTGTCCTCTACATCATCTTCCGCCATGATGGTGTTCGTCCAACTCGGAGGTGCTGCGCTGTGATCCTGCGGAACACTTTTGGTCTCTGGACGTTACGATATAGACTGTATATAGATACAAGTCAGCATATATTCTGATACAAGTCAGCATAACTTTATTGTTTTATGATTTAGTTAGGAAAACAGCAGCTGTGATAAATTTAGGATAGTGGTTCTGAATAATTTTGGTTAATGGTTCTGATAAATTTAGGATAATTTTTTCTGATTAATTTTGGTTAATGGCTCTGATAAAATAAGGATAATGGTTCTGATGAAATTAGTATAATGGTTCTGATAAATGTTCTTACAGTGGATCTGATAAAGTTAGAAATAAAAAGCATAATTTTACTATCATTTTAGCTTGGCTACATCTTCTAATAAAAATTATTATGTATTTGCTCTGTTCTTAACTTTCACACTATGTTAGAATAAAGTTTTCACATATACCCGGGGAAAGGCATTCATAATTAAGATAATATTTTTTCAGATTCATTATTTAACGTCCTGTAGTCCCTCATGGCCCATGTTAGGTTTTTTTGTTTTTGTTTTGTTTTTTTTAAAAATAGTTTTGATCTATTATTGTGTAACTCTGGTTCTTTGTTTATTTACCATAATTATATTTATTTTCAGACCACATGGAGGATCAAATGTATCAATCCTATTTGTACTTTTCATTTTCTTAGAGGTATTAATATTCACTTTTTACTACAATGCACTTAAAGTAATTTTTTAAAATAAAAAGTATATATTAGAACAGCACAGTTTCGTAGCAATGCATGATACTCAGTTGAACAATTTTATATGTTCCCGTTCTTAAAACCTTTTATATTAACTTGGAGCGTCGGCTTATCGAAAAAATTTTGGATCAATTTTAACCCACTTCCTCGAAAGCTAGCGAGCTGAAATTTTGCAGGCAGACTCGTGCCGATTATTAAAATGAGGTATCAAACTTTCAGATCGATCGAATGTACTGTAATTAAATTAATGAATTTTTAGATTATCTCTACTTATTTCTATGTAGCATGCTTATTTTGTGCAAGATTGTCGCGGTGCGTATTATATTGAAAGACCATTTTTTAAAAAAAATAATAATAATTTCCTGTTTTGCTGTGCGGTGCGTATTATATTAAAGAAACTTTTGTAAAATACATTCTCGATCTGTGAGTTTAAATGCTATTAACTGCTAATCTGTCTCGCGGTGTGGACTATGTTTAACATGTTTTTATAACCCTTTTCCCGGGATCAAATCGAGCTGAAATTTAGCAGGCAGACTGTAGCAGGTTGTTTTTTTTACTATAAATCCTCTATATATTTGAGGCATTTAAAAAATTGTTTTGGATTGTCATGCGATGCGTATTATAATGAACAATCTTTAAGTTATGTCTCGTATATAAAGGATTTATAGTCAACACCTTGTTTTTTTTATGGTTTAAGAAATATATCCCTTATATTAACCCCCGTCTTGACTTTCTGTCTGTCTGTCCATCGTTGTCCAGCCCCACGAAAAAACGAAAGTAACAAATGACCCTCTTTCAGTGATGCTATCAAGCTGAAATTTTGCACATAGATTTTTGTCACTTAAGAATGCATTGTATTCAAATTTCGGATCGATCGAATGTTTTGGAATCAAAATTATGAATTTTTTTAAAATGTATTTCTATGTAGCATGTAAATGTTTGTGATAGACTGTCGTCCGGAGCGTATTTTATTGAAAATACTTTTTCCTAATCCATAGATGTTTATGCTTATCTGTCGCCCTGTGCGTATTATATTGAACATAATCAATGGTTTCAGTAATTTCTCATATAGACGGGATTTATATTTTTTTTAAATTGCTTTTACGGGTTGTTTAATTTTATCGGCAATATTAACTTCAACCTCTAGTCGTGTGCTCGCCTGTGGTCGGTACAGCGGAAAAATTAACATAAAAAATGACCTACTTCACGGGATCATATCGAGCTTAAATTTTACACAGACAAATTGTTCACCTAACTATGCTTTCTATCAAAGTTTGTGATTGATCGAATGTACTGTAGTTAAATTACTACATTTTAGATCATTTCTATGTCTCTCTATGTTAATTATGTAGCATACAAATGTTTATGCTAGTCTGTTACGCGGTGCGTATTATATTAAAAATACTTTCATAATATTTTCCCAATCTGTAAAATTGTTGTGATAGTTTGACGCGCGTTGCGTATTTTATCATATACAAAAGGATTTGTAGTCAAAGCTTTGTGTTTACCGGTTGTTGAAATTTTAGTTGCGTTCGTCTCTCTAATTCTTCTTTCATAGCCCATCGATTACAAGTGAAGCAGTGCAAGCTAAAATGCTAAGGAATAAGAAATTCTGTACAAACAAAGATGAAGACTATTGAAGGATTAATTAAATTTAATTTATAGGGAGAAATTACTTCCAGATATTCATTGACACTTATCAACGTGTGTCTAATATTCTTTATTTTTATTGCTCTGCTAAAAGGTTTCGATGAGTGATTACAAAATGATTATTCGGTAGAGATTTTTATCGATTATTTTTTTTTTTGGATTGGTGCAAATATAGATATTATAGTGATTGTAATGATTGTAGTCACTATAATGATTGTTCTGATTGTATTTGTGGTGGCTATAACGATACTATTGATTCTAGTAGAACGCTTCTTCTGGAGCTTTCATCGATGAATCTCATGTACATTAAAACTCAGTCACTATTTGTTCTATACATTTTTTGCTATGGACCTAAGCAAGAGTCGCTGACATCGAGACTATCTAAACTAGGAAATAAAAAAAAAAGCTCGTACATTTTTAGCTGTTTGATGTGATATTCAAGTGATAATATTTTAAAAACAATGTCTTACAATGTCATCAGAAGAAAAATCAGATAAAACACGTTTATTTCCTTGTTATATAGTTTTTACCAATTTAAAGCACTAAATCCAGTATACATTGCACTATTAAAAAGAGCCATATACTTTAAGCCATGCTTGATTTTAAACCCCATATTCTACAAACGCAATTAATTGAGTCCGAACAGCGAGACTAATAGTAACAACATTTTTACATAAAACAATAATAAACAAACTTTTCAGTTAACGTACACAATTGTTTTTCTTTACATCACACAGACACTCGCATTCAAACACAGCAACCATCTACAGCGTCTTACACCAACCTCAATGAAGCCAACCTCTTTAGCCAGGCCGCCGCGGCAACCGGAGAAAGTATTCCGTTTCTCCGGCGTCGTCAATCAAAAGAAAACTCAGGCGGGCAAAATTGCTTGACCCGGGCCGACCAAGCGCGGGAAATATCCGTCAGCAGACGACTTCTAATACTTCAGCAGGCGTCTGGGGGACGTGATAGATGCTGAAGATCTGGGCCCGAAGTGTCCCTTTTCTTGACAAATTAGCGCTAAGAGTTGACACAGCAAAAAACGCAATCATAGAAGCGATGAAATTAAAACCACGGGCAAGTCACTGCAGAGGTTTCTCTTCGGGGCAACCCGAAAATTCGGACCCCGTTAAAATTGTTACTTCCCTTTTTCGATTTTTCTTTATTAGGGGTAGGGTTACAGTGAAAAGTGTATTTGAGATTAAAACCGAAACGAAGGAGATGAAGGTGACCAGTGATTGAGATGGTGACGCCTAGGAGAATGAAGGGTGGTTTGGCCGAGGTGTCATGGGAATCGGGGGGGGGGGGGAAGCATTGTTGTGGAGGTGACGTGACTCGCATATGGATTGATTGCGTGATTAATCGCTTGAAATTAAATGAGATGCCCTCGCGGTGAGTTCGGTGGTTTTATGGTAATCAAGGGACAGCAGTGAATATCGATGACATTTAAACGTATTTTGGACTCCAGAAAATGTAGCCACGGCTGGGGCACAACACATCATATTCTCGTGATTTTGGCACATAGAAACCTTGTCATGGTTTCTTTTACGGTTCTCATTTACACCCTAACTAAGCTACTAATCTAATACTTTAAAACAACTAACCACTGCTCCAAAAGACCCATACTATATCATCCTTCAAATACTCCAACAGACCTAAACTAGGTCATCCATCTAATACTCTTATTCTCTCAAACTAGGTCGCCGTTCTACTGCTCCCACAGACTCAAACTAGGTCTACCTTCTACTAATCCAATACAAAGACACAAGAAAACCATTCCACTGCTTTTTTGATGCTAGCTATGACACCGCTCAACAGCTCTAAAGATCTAAACTACGTCAACGTTCTACAGCCAGCTCTATAGACACAAAGTAGGTTACCGCCCAACATCTCAGTTTAACCAAAACTAGGTCACGTGTTTAGATCTTCCCAATATTTCCGACACATCTAAAACGGAAGAGAGAAGAAACCCCTCGAAACCCTCCAGAGCGGTGGTTTTGTATTTCATTAAGAGTCAGTTAATGACTTTGCAATTAAATAATAATGAAACAGAAGCAGACGTGGTATTAAGGCAACAAGCGATCCGAGGCCGCAACAATTATAAATCAACACGAGTCTGCAGGAGTAACATGTGCTACGGTGGGCTCCTACAGAGCACTGGGATTAAGAGTCGATGTTGGATAGGATTGCCAGTGGATTAACATACATTACAGGCTTTTGTCCTCGTCGGTGGTTGTTTTTTACGAGATTTTAACGAGGGCGTTTAAAGTAACAGTCGGGAGTAAATTCGTTACCCGTGGTTTCTAGGAAATTGGAATTGCGCAAGTCTTTTTTTTAAATCTTAAAACGTTATTGTTATTAATGTTTTTGTAAATTTTTACAAAATTATTTTTGTTTCTTTTGCTTTTTACACAACGCGACGTTTTATTACCTTTAATGACTTTTTAAAAATAAATCACAGGATGTTACACGAGTTCAATTTTTAAAACGCTTTTAAAATAAACAACTGGACATTAAAAAACAACAACACGGCACCGAATTTCGCCACAATATCCATTTTTAATATTACCAATATGTGGTTATATGTGGAGTTGAGATGACATATAGTAGGCTGATGAAAATTTATTATCAGATATCTTTTTTTTTTAAAAAAGGTTTGTTGTTAATGTTTTTATTTATATATATCTATATATGTATATGGAGACAGCGTGTGTGTGTGTATGTGTGTGTGTGTGTGTGTGTTTGTGTGTGTTTGTGTGTGTGTGTGTGTCTTTCTCGCCATTTCTCTCTCCCTCTCACTCTCAATTTCCTTCTATCTCTATTTCTCTTTAACCCCTCCATTCCCACAAACCTACAATTATAACAACGCTTAAAATGTGTCACAAAATAGCATGTTAACCTTTCTACATAATGTGCAATAATAAAGATGCCACTCTCTACCTTCAAGATTTATGGTATCGATACAACTGTCGTTGCTGATAGAACATTTTATTTACATATTTCTACCTGTATGATTTTGGTATCGATACAACTTTTGTTGTTGATAGAACATTTTATTTAAATAAATCGTATTAGCCAAAATACTAAATTCAGTTCCAACCTGGGGTCAAAGAATTTCCCCCATTCTGTCCATGTCACGTTTACATCTAATCTAATCCTCTCTTTTTCAGTAGTATTATTGGTCGTATATTGTTAGAGAATAAGATGGATTAAACGCCATAAGATTTTCGCTCCTATTTGTGGTACAAATAATTATTTTAATATAATTAAACGACAAAACAAAAATTTAATATAGCATTTAAAAATTTAAACTGAAAAAAGCATTAATAATAATAAACACATTAAATCTTGGATGGTTTTTTTTTTTTTTTTTTTTTTTTTTTTTTAAAATCGACACATTTAATCTCCGCGCAATGATACACCGTTTCATCCCCCGGGTACCAACCAATTAAATCTCTGAATGGAACCAATTCGCCGCGGAGTTATCAAGGCGCGACTACGGAACGCTGGGAAAACAATCAGGCGCCCATAATGGCGCCGATGACAGCTTTATGTTTGAAGGGGCCTCCAGAAATTAAAATCAACAAGAGACTTGAAGTGTGGGGAGTTTTGTTCTTTAATCCGTCGAATTTGTTCTTCCAAATCTGTAATCACGAAAGGTGATTTTCCAATAATCGTTATTTTACAGTTGTCCTTAGCTCCTCGCAGAGCTGTAAAATATTGATGAACTAACTAAACAAGTTTAAAAAGTTTGATGTTGAAAAACAGAAAAAATAAAATATCACTTTTATGGGAAATCTCTTGAGCGCTCACCATATCTCGTCAAAACAATGAGCATTCACTGAGCGATGGGTCGAGGGCTGTCGGAGCATAAAATGACGATAAATTATCCGTCATTCTCGACATCTTCAAAAAAGACACTTGGACAATGCAAGGAGCTAATAAGCGCAGATGTGCTCATCAGTTCTCACCTGCGCACGTGTGGAGAGTACCTTGTGGCGATTAAAGCACGTGAGATGAGATGAGATCCCGGGCCGGTATCGGACTGTTACAATTAAAACAATATGTTCGGGTTTTTTTTTTTTAAAATAAGACTTTTGTCCGCCGTACAGCGCCAAGCGGGAAAGACAATGTCCTCTGGTGGATCCAGTTTGGTTCCGAGCGTTGTTTTTTATGCTTGAAGAAAGCAGAGAGAGTGATGTCGTCATTGATGACATAGAGCATGGCGTTTATCCAATATTAATAGGGGCGCTGTTATAAGTGCATGTTAATATTGGGAAATGGGAGGCGGGAGCTACGTGTTATAGTTTCAATGGGACAACTAACACATCGCGATTGCAGGTATTTTCTCCATTTTGTACAGTTATCATTTTTGAAGAATTCTCGTCCCCTTTATGCTTCTATTGAAAAAATGATCATGCTACGGGAATAGTGAATTTGGAAGGGACTCTAACCTTAATAATTAAAATTCACACCTATTAATGACAAATCAAAGAAGCATAAGGTATAAGTAAAAATTAAAACAATTACCTTTCATAATTTCCTATTTCCTCTTTAATCTTTCAGACCTTAAATATTTTAATTGTCATTTCTTACACGAGGTTTCTCTTCCATCATAGCAAATCAAGTCGCGTAGAAAGACAATTGGGTGTAGTATTCATTTTAATTTAATCTGAAGTGCTAACATTTCTATTGGCAGTTTGTTTGAGGGGGGGGGGGGGTCTTCTTCCCCCCCCCCTGGACATGTCGAAATTTACAGCTGCTCATATTCCCCACCCCACCCCCTCCCAAACAAATCTTCAATGAAACCCAATCACCATATTACAGTAACCCATGCCCCGATCTCCACGACTTCCACTCATTTTTAGGGTCATCAGACGTGACCCTACACCGATTGACCTGCCTCGTTTCCGAAACTGACCAAATGACCACTCGACGATACATCTTTCCACGAGTCGGAGAATCATGACACGAGGGTTTGATCCCGACTGGAAATGAAACGTCCGTAGGAGAATGAGCGAATTCCTGGTGGTGATTTGAGACTCATTGGATTTGGGTATTTTGATTGAGGGAGGGGGGAGAGGCTGGGAGGGGAGTGGGTTTAAAGGAGAGCTGAAACTGACTGGGTTTTGATGATAATCTTATATCGGGAAATCATCCTGGAGATGTAGGTCAAATAGTACCGTGACCGATTAGAGTTAAGTTGGTTCCTACTACACTCTCATCGGAAACTTCAGTAACAACCAACTCTCGTGAAACCCTTCTGTGTTGTCTACAATGAACTTCCCTAAGAGACCGTGAACACTTTTATTTTGGAATTTATTTATTTATTTATTTTTTTAATTAATTTTTTAAAATGATTTTGAAATGTCAGATTCCAGGTTTTTTTTTCAGAATTTATTTGAAGCAACTCAAGTGAAAATTACATTATGTACTAAGAATAAAATAAAATAAAATATAATAATACTAAAGTCAGTCGTCAGATATCACAACGTATTTCTGTTTGCAGAATTATTAAGCAATACCCATTCCTTTATGAATACCCATGTAAAAGATAATCGAAATGCAATAATACTTTAAGGATGCATACAAAACATTGCAATTCACCTACAACTCAAAGAACCATTCCCCAATACCAATTGTTGGCCAAAGTACTGCCGTTAATTTCACTTCATTAACTATTAGAATTCAACATTTGAAGATAAAAAAAAAAAATAAAAAATCCCACTCTATAATTCCGTGTCGAGTCTTTGTAAGTGGTTGCCCTCGAAAGTGCTCGTCTGTCACTGTCACGGACTCGTTACTCTTTCCATTAATTATTAGTTGATGGGATTTGTTTTTCACGATTTGATAGCGTACGAGGTGTGGGTGTCTCTGTGTGTCTGTGTGTGGGGGGATGAACGTCTGTGTGTGTGTGTGTGGTTGAGCAGAGGAAGATGGTTTGAAGCTTAGGGGATGTTAGTGTTTCGCTTAGGCCAATAAAATCCTTACTGTTTGACCTCACAAGAGCCCTAAAGGAATATCAAAACCTAACTAAACCGACGTAAAAATATATGTGTGCACATCTTTATAATCTTGACCGTAGGGTCTTTGAACTATTTGAGCTCTGTCAGTATTTTAATGCCACCACGTGTTCTTATTTCGACGGCTCATCGTTACAGCAGCCTTTAAATTAAACCTTCTAGACGGCTCTAAATTATCGTGGATAACTCACGCTCGTCCTTCTACGCTTGTACATAATGTTCATCTCACACATTCTTGGTGTTTTCATTTGGCCATTTGTTGATATGGAAATCATCGTCTGTGACGCGTGACTTTGAAAATAACGTGAGGATTTCCTATTATCCGAGAATTAAACAATTATTATCAGTTGACCAGTTATTTTATCTTATATTATCTTATATGCTACAGACGCTCCTTCTGTACAGAAGGTACAGAAGATTATTGCGTCCTATGTTTATCTATGGTTTGTTTTTAGTCCTGTATTCTTATTAAAGTTTTAAATGATGATAAAGTGTTGGCTTTCCTGGTTTCTTCAGGCAACCCATTCCACTCCCGACTACTTGACGGGATGAAAGAAAATTTGTATGTGTCTGTATTTGTATACGGAATAGGAAAGATGTTTTTATCTTTATGTCTATCTGAGGGTTGTATTAAGTTATCTTTGTTTTATATTTCTAATTTAGAATTGATTGCTTTATGTATAATTACTAATTTACTCTTTTTTATTCTTTTTATAAAACCTAAGGTTTTGTTTGATTTCTTAATAACTTCATTGACATGGGGATTCCAAGATAGTTTCTCATTTATTATGACTCCTAAGTATTTTGCATCTTTAGTTTGGGTTAGTTCTTTTCCATGAATGAAGTATTTTGAATTTATTTGTTTCTTTTTCTTTGTTACTCTTTGTTGACACTTTTCTGATGGACATACTCCAGTTAGTTTCCCATTTTATTAATTCATCTAAGTCTTTTTGTAAAATGTTGCTACCTTATTCTGACTCACTTGCTCTATAGATTATACAATCATCAGCAAATAACCTAACTTTTGATCCTGTTGAGATATTGTTGGGTAAATCATTTATATAAATTAAAAATAGTAAGGGACCTAGCGCAGTTGCTTGTGTAACTCCTGAGTTAACCTTTATTTGTGCAGATTTAGATAATTCAGATCCATTAATTATTACACTTTGCTCCCTACCGAATAGGAAGTTTTGGATCCATTAATGTAAGGGGACATAAGATTCCAAAGTATTAAATTTTTTTAAGTAAACTAAGATTGTGAACTTTGTCAAATGTTTTTGAGAAGTCTAGTAATATTGTATCTATGTGATTATTATTGTCTAAGCCTTGTGATAGTTCATCTATTAGATCTATTAATTGTGTTTCACATGATCTGTTTTTCTTTCTAAAGCCATGTTGGTGTGGGCAGAAAGCATTATATTTGTCAAGGTGGTTAACTATCCTATTATATATTATGTGTTTCAGCAATTTACAGGTGATACTAGTAAATGATACAGGTCTGTAATTACCAGGGTCTGATTTATTACCTTTCTTAAAGAGTGGCGTTACGTTCGTTAATTTCCAATCCTGGGGCACTTTACCGTGGTTTGGAGAGGCTTGAAAAATAACTATTATACAGGACGAATAGTCACTATTGCAGCTTCTCTTATAATAATGATCCAAGGCTAAAGAATTAAATGCAATAACTCCCTTTAAAAAAATATTCTACACTATAAATGATAGGCACACAAGTATCTCAAAATTCACTACGCCAAAACATATTTTTACCCGTCTCCCTACATGTCCCCTATCACATGACGTCCTTGCGATGTCTCCTATCACATAACTTCCTTGTGATGTCCCCTATCACATGACGTCCTTGCGATGTCTCCTATCACATAACTTCCTTGTGATGTCCCCTATCACATGACTTCCTTGCGATGTCCCCTATCACATGACTGCCTTGCGATGCACCCTATCGCATGAATTGCTTGTGATGTCAAAAAGCACATGACTTCCTTGCGATCCACCCTATCACATGACTTCCTTGCGGTGACTTCACAAAATTACTCTCCTACTTCAGTTTTCAACCTGAGAAGACTTTATTTCGGCTATTTAATTTTACATCCTATCAATATGCTATAGATTTGATCATTCGACTGCTTCTTCGTACACAGTTTTAAACAGTATAAATTGTTTTAGCCAGGAAACGGTATTTAACAACACACACGCACACAGACTGACGGGCATTTTGTGCTCTAAAAAATTACCAACAATCTCGTAATCTTATGTTATCTTATCTTCTTATCTTAAATAGACAGACGCTCCTTCTATGCAGAAGATAATTGTGTCCACAGACCATGACGGCAAGTGTTGCAGCTGTCACAGGCCACGTATATGAGGGTTCTACCCATTACGCAGCCACCTAACTATTGTTAGGTACCCATTCAGAGCTGGGTGACTCAGGAACGCCCTAGGCTCCGGGAAAAAATCCTTGCCATCGCATGGATTCGAACTCGAGACCGCCGGTACGCTAGTCGAGCGCGCTGCCACTCGACCACCGTGTCCCAAGTTGGCATAAAAAAGCAAACTAAAACTAATAGGAAATAACAAAAACAAACTAAAACAAGTTAAATAACTAAAACAAACTAACTGTACATAATAATCAAATAATAATTATCGATCTATCTTTTTTCTATATAATTCACGTATACGGTCATGTGCAAATAAGTATGACGAATGACACCCCCCCACCCCCTGGGTCGAAAGATTACAGTGGACAAGCGAAGTGGGATGAAAAGGAACAAAAAAGGGAGGGGGAGGGTGGCTGGGTAATGGAGTGCTTATCACATCCGCATTGCAAGTGGAAAGTCCAGTGTTCAATTCCCAGTGGGAATAGCTAGGTTTTTTTAAAATTAAGTGCTTCTTGTACCTGTTCTTTTCCACATTTTTTGCTAACATTATAGTCGGAAAATCACAGTTTATGGTTGGTAAGGGATGGTAACAACGGGCTAGGGGGGCAGGTAACAACAACGGATGTGCGCTTGTCTCCACGTTTACTAGCATTTTTTCTATTACTTCGTGCTGAAGATTGTGTCCATTCTCTCACCCCCTACCCTGTTCTTAGCACTCTATCTGATGAGCAAGTCTGTGGTGTACGCTACGCCGCGGGTCGCAACTAGTAATAGATGTTATTATTAAACTGTATTTAAAACGTTATAAACAAATCTGTGCTATGTTTGAAATGGTGATGGTCACTTTTTTTTTCTTTTGTTTTGACAACATTCAAAAAGACAATCACATATCTAGATCATATCTCATTGCCCCGTTACTCCCTTTATTCAAAGAGCACATACATTTTTAATATGAAAGAGACAAATGAACTGGGAAGAGCTCTAAATGTGTTTAACTTTAAAGTAAACATTTATCTGATGTCTGATTTGTTGCTTTGTTATAAGGTTCACTTGCCTTACATCATGTTCTTAAAATTGTCCTCACATAGCCTCAAAAGCATCCTCACCTTGGTAGTCCTGAACTATTGAGTCATATTCATCTATCCGTGTATTTCAGCCCATACTTTCACAGTCTTTCCAGGCCCATTTACATTGCCCGTTTAGGCTCATGCATTCATCAGCCGTTTATACCTAGGCATCCACTAGCCATCTAGGCCCATGCATCAACTTCCCGTCCAAGACCACACATTCATTGGCCGTCCAGACCTAGGCATCTATTGGCCACTTCCCCCCCCCCCAAGATCTTATTTTCTTTGGCCGTCCAGACCTAGAGATTCTTAAGCCACCTAAGCCCACTTCTCCATTGGCCGTCCATGTCAAGTATCTATTGGCCATCCGTTACCATACATTTTCGTCCAGACCAATGAACCCATTTTTACCCAGGCTCATACATTCATTGCCCGTCCAGGCCCAAGCACCCTTAGGCATATCCTGTGCCCATACATTCATCGGCCCCTGTACCACGAATCAATGGACCCTATAGTGCATGCATCAATAGCCCGTCCAGACGCTTCACAATTATCATCTGGGGCCTCATTTTCTCATTAAAGAGAACAAAGTGAAAACAATGTGTCCTTACACTTTGCCACAGTTGGGCTTTTGCCTGTTAATATCTGCGGGCCATGACTGACAGACGTAGAAAAAAAAAGATTTATTAATATTGTGTGTACGAGTTAAGTGTATGAGTTGTGTGTACGAGTTAAGTGTATGAGTATGATATTTTGAATCCATTTTAAGAGTTCCTCATCTTTTAAAGAAGTCAGTTACGTTCAATTTGTTTGATTTGCGTTTCAATAATAACTAACTGTATTAATGGATGCGTTGAACGGGGGCTTCAATAGAATAGTACGAGGAATGAGTGATGTTTTAATAATGTCAACTTATCTTTGGTTACGTTCATTTTTTTTTAATCTTTGCTGATTAAAAACAAATACCTTTCAATCTTTAAATCTTTAGGTCATATTGGCAATATTATTTGTAAACATCATCATTTACGTATTTTATTCGTATTTTTTAAAACAAATTAACATTTATATATCAATATATATTTGTGGTGGACGATGTTTTCCAGTATTACTCTAAAAAAAAACTAAAACTGACGGAATAATTGACTTTATACACAAACCAATGTCCAGATTTTTTATTAAAGCTATAAGCTACTTTAAATGGGACCAATTTTTTTTCCAGAGCGAGCATTTCGTGATGGCTACGCCAGTTTGAGTTCAGTCCAGTGATTGCGTGATAATTGATGGCGTGGCCAGGGATGGGACTGTACACATGTCCATGTACGCACTGTTTGTCAGGGTTGATGTTGTTTTCCCCTAAAGTGGTCATTGTAGGCATCGAATAAAACGGAGAACCCATTATGTCATGAAATTCTTAAATCTGCAACAAAGAACGGAAGTCAAAGGTCTAGAGAGTTAATTGCCAAGTGCTGGTCACTCCAACTATTCAATGGGGGGACTATCGGGATCGCCATGTCCCAATAACGGTCGTCTGTGTTTACAGTGCGGACCTTGCGCCAGGCCGATAGTTACCCCGGGGCCACGATGGATTAAAGGCGAGCCAACAAACAAATGTCTGGATGCCAACTAATAACTTTCCCCGGCGAGCGATACGAATAAATGGTAACCAGGGGGTCTGTCCAATCTCCCAGATTGATGCCTACGGTTCTAATCTTCAAAACGGGAGCATAAGCAGAGCGAGAGTTCCCACCCTCTCCCTCCCCTCGGTTTCTGCCGAGTGGAAATGGATTCTCATACCATTAGACGAGCTTCGAGATAGGATTCTATCGGCGTCTCAGACCTCATTACATTTGCTCGTATTGACAACTTGTGCAGGGATCTTACCTCCTTCCTTGTTCACGAGCCTCGCTCTGACACTCGCCACAGCGCCGCCATCTTCGCCGACTCTATTCTCCGATGTGGGGCTGTCGTTTTTCAAATGTCTCGGGCGCCATTACGCTGATGGAGAAGGCGTTCGTCGATGAAAGAGAAAGTTTGGTTTCCCAGGCATTGTGGGGGACCCGATGACGAGCTTCTCCCCCCAACTGCAGGCCGGAAAACGTTGGGGTCAGAGGTGCTCGTGTCCACGTAGATGCAGTGACCCCTGGAAATGTGCTGCTCTAGCTTCGAGCGGGGTGCTTACGCATGGGTCATCTTGTAATGGTGACCGGGGGGATACCCAGCGACGCCCAACACTTCTCTAAAGCCAAGGGATTTTCGCCATCCATTTGGGCTTTTCATCGCCGCAAGGACGAAAGTGAAAAGATTTTTCCGCCTCATAAACTATTTCTCCAGTAGGAGAGTTCACGGGATTGCTCTTTTCTCTTAGCGGCCCAATCTGCATGGTTCAACTCCGTCCAATGGCTTCGTGTGGTCTTTGAGCACAACAGTCGTCCACCGTGTTTATTGTAAGGGTTTTGTATAGTAAAAGACTTTGAGCTAATAGCCGTACACACTTTCAATTAAGGAGCGGCAGTGAGGGGTTTTCAGACGCACTCGTGACATGATGTATTTATTACCGAGCGTAAAACTAGGTCGATGCTTAAAAGCCACGTGACGTACCCTCACTCTAGTGTAATTGGTCGTACGTCTTTAGGTCATTGTCCCTGGTCACAGACGCAATGTAGCCAGCTTTACACCGAGGGAACAACACAGTCGTGCTTCCGGACAGATTTATTCATTGTTCTTGGTGAATGAGGCAACGCCGGCTGTTTGTCTGTTTGTTTTAAAAGCTTCAGAAATAAAATGATGAGATCGTTAGGATTGCTGATAAAGCAAAACATATATTTATTATTTTTTGAGACGCGTCTGTTTTGACCACGATGATTCTGAACACGTTATTCAGACAAGGAATATAATGCTGTTAGTGGTAAATAACACTTGTATCCTCTATAAAATGGGTTTCAGGTTTGGTTATTCTAAGTAACCCCTTTAACATGCCAAATAGTGGTACGGTGTACTTAATGGTATATAACTCTTATATATTCTGTATAAAAGTGGTATAGCTTTGTTTGTGGTTTGTAACAATTATAACAAGTCTGAACTCTAATAAAGTGAGCTAACTTATTGCAAATGTAATTTTAGTAAATGTAAGTTGCTATATTCGCCAATTCCATTATCCTGCTTAGATGTCGTTAATTCACCACTGAGCATTGTGTATGTAACTCCAGTCTAAGAACCCTTGGTTGAGAGCCGTAACATAAACCTTGTTTTTATTTACTTATTTTTGGTGTGCAATGAAAGAGAACGCATTCTCACGGGGAAACATAACCCATGGGGTCAAAAAAAGATTCGAGCCAACGAGACATTGAAATTCTTCAGGAAAACAAAAATTGGGAGCTGGTGGTTTGCCTGCAGGAACTATCGCTGGAATTTCTGTCATCGCATACCTCTCTAGAGGTGGTAGGGAGGGAGGAGCCCGGATTGAATCCTGGTGGCGTCGGAGTGACGCGGCAGTTCTGGATACGCTTGTTTTATTTCTCATTCCCGAAGAAATTTTTGTAAGATAATCAATGGTACTGGGTGGCTTCGAAATCTTTGCCATTTCCTATTTGGGGATACATGGGACTGAATAGCATTCGAGTAAAGCTCTTCTCTTCTCTGGTTAACAAGAATGGTTATAGAAGAGGGGTTGGAGAAGTGTGGATGGAGAATTGAGTTTGGAGAAGTGTGGTTGGAGAAGTGTGGTTGGAAAAGTGTGGTAAGTGAAGTGTGGTTGGAGAAGTGTGGTTGGTGAAGTGTGGTTGGAGAAGTGTGGTTGGTGAAGTGTGGTTGGAGAAGTGTGGTTGGAAAAGTGAGTTTGGAGAAGTGTGGTTGGATAATTGAGTTTGGAGAATTGAATTTGCAGAAGTGTGGTTGGAGAAGTGTGGTTGGAGAAGTGAGTTTGGAGAAGTGTGGTTGGAGAAGTGTGTTTTGAGAAGTGTGGTTGGAGAAGTGTGGTTGAAGAGGTGAGTTTGGAGAAGTGTGGTTGGAGAAGTGAGTTTGGGGAAGTGAGTTTGGAGAAATGTGGTTGGTGAAGTGAGTTTGGAGAAGTTAGTTTGGAGAAGTGTGGTTGAAAAATATTTGTTAAAGTTGTGTTGAAGTTAGATAGTGAGGAATTTTTTTGTTTTAAAGTTTTGATTTGGTCCCCCATTTCAAACAAGAGGCAATTTATACCTAACAAGCGTAATCGTTAGTGCATTGCAACATTTCAGAGGAAAAGAAATTCATGGAAACTCGTTCAAATAACGGTTAATTTACAAAATTTCATCTGTATAAATACATTGTTAAAAATTAATAGATGTCAGATTGTCCTTTAAGGCTTATCAATATTTCCCACATACACGTTTCATGGTTAAGAAATTTTTGAGTTACGCGAAATAAAGCGGGCCCATGGTTTAACCTGTGCTATATTTAAAGTTTAAAACAACTGTTATTTTCAAACTGGATAAAAATGGATAGATTTCTTATAATATTACATAGCACGATTGGTCATATTCCATCTTGTTTCCCCATTAGCTAACGACTAAACAATTTTAAAATAACCTATATAGAAAAAGTGACATTAAGGACCACGGGCCCTATGGCAGCCAGATTTGAATTTTGAAAAAAATGTTTATTTTAATCTTAAATCGTACTACGTATGTTTGTCATATTTTTTTTAAGATCCCTTAAATCATAATGGAAATAAAGACTTAAACGTTTAAGAAAACAAAGATTTTGGGCCTCCGGCCCCGAAGGAATGGATATTAGGAGTTCAGTGCTATTAAGTATTTTAATATAAGCTATCAATTTATTTGTGCCTAGTTTGGTGAATACCATTAAAATAATTTTTATATTGCTTATGTATAAAGGATTTCTAGCGCCCAAGCTTCCGGGAGTGTCAGTGTTAATTTTTTTTTTTTAACCAGCTCCCAACCCAAGGAGTACTTACAATCTCCCAATGTTTCAATATGATCGGATGAATGGTTTAGTCAGCTATAAAGGACTTGCACACAGAAATACTTTCATTTTTATATATAAGAAGATGTAACAAACTTCTAACCACAAGGTTGTAAAAAAATAATTTAAAAAAAATAATAATAAAAAAGCAGCATTTTATTTAAGTAAATGAGATATGCATGATCCTTGTTTTACACGTAAATTTTCTGCAAATTTTTTTAATAGTTAATTAAGTAATTAATGCTGGGATTATAACTAACCTGCCTTGTTAATTCACTTTAATTTTTTCCAGCACTTATTTTAAAAAAAAACAACTTTTGTTCATTGGTAAATTTTGTGTACAGTTATGTTCATTAATTCATTAATCCATATTTTCAAACTTAGTGTTTGGGTTAAGGGACAAATATAGGCACTTATATATTTTTAAAACTTCTTTGCGCAATTTTTTCACGTACCCCTCTCCCTCATTTTTTTCTTCTTTTTATTATTATTTTTTAAAAATTACTTCTCTTCGTTAAAAACAGTGAGATGGATGGGAAAGGGACGTCAGTCAAGAATCTCCTTCTCCGGAAATGACACCCATCGGAAGTCACGTGACTGCAGGACCCGCTTGGAATGTGGTGAGGACTCTCCGCCGTGTGGGGGACACAAAACACCGGAGGATACGGCACTCTTGAAGACCTCTACCTCGTTACCTCCCCTTTATGACCGAAACTAATTCATGGACTTGAGGACTTTAAAACTCAAGCCTAGAAGAATTTTGAAGGTTTCCTCTATGGCTTTAAAAAAGGCTTGTCCATGGTGGAGGTACAGGCCTACTAATGGTTCCCTCTGTTTAGAGTTGTTAGCTTTCTATTGGACCCAAATTTCGGTGCTAAAAGTTGAGAGTTACGTGTCCTAGCACTAGAATTGTCGACCCGCCCCCTTTCCTATTCTTGAGATGGAGTTTGTTGTTGATTGTGGAAACGAGATGTGAAATGTTCTTGAACATCTTGAAATGTTGGAGACAATGTTAAATAAATTTGTTGAGGAAGTTTCCGGTGAATATGAATTAACCTTGAAAATATCAACTGAACAAATAGTCAAATATATTTATCTTTAGAAAATATCAAGTAACCATGCTCCTTAGAAATGAACTTTCAGTAATATAGATATTTTCGGATGATCTTTGGTTTATTTACAAATTTATTCAAGCTTAAAGTTGTTTACAGTCAGGCTGTAAGTCTATCTAAATGTTGTATTATTCTAAGAGTTACCAATAACACTACCATTTCACAATGAAATTCTTGTCGAAACCTTTCAAAACTAAAAAAAAAAATAATAAGTCTCAAACAGAGAAATATGTAAACATCTTTTTTATTTTTATAACTATAGCTATATTTTTATATTTTCTTGTATCAATTTGTTATCTTACAACATTTGGTTGCATTGTTATTTTGTTTCTTATTTCTCTGTTCCTGTCTTCCGTGTGTCGTTTATGGACTGCAGATCATCAGTGATGCCGGGACACATAGTCCTCACGTTCCAGCTAGCGATTCGAAGAGCTGGGGTCTTCTTTTTCTTTTTTGTATTTCTTGGTGCAGGGCTTAGTGGCCCACTTGTTGAGTGGTACTCTAATCTCCACGCACCCAGTGGAGAAGGCAGGCCATGACGGGATAGCACCTATTTGACTGGGGGCTGCCCAGTTTGAGGGGGGCGGTAGCTGTCCAGTGAGACATTGGTAGTCTCTCCCACCGTCGGAAGCAACCCTGGCGCCTAGCTCTACGTCAATTGAGCTTTGGCTTATAACCGGTAACTGCTGCTTCCCGTGTTTTATCGACACCTTGCGGCGACGCTGGAGTGTCCTCTCCAGAGGTGATGCAAGCCTGGGCGGGTATTATGGAGAATTAGCTGCTGCCCGATACAGCATATCCCCCATCTCCACGTCAATGGTGTAACCAAGGGAACGACTTGCGTCGATGCAGCTTGGCTGCCATTGGCGTCGCAGGAGCTGCCGGTATGTACATAAGTCATATGTATAGACCGCCTGTAGGTGCTCCAATTCCTGATTTTCTTTCAGGGTTTACTCCCTTAGCCTTTCCCGCAAGGCAGGTATAGCCGCAAGGCAGCGGAGGATTTGTATTCGGAGTTTCCTTCTCCTAGATGAGCTACCAGCCAAGGTTTTAACGAGCATCATCTACCCGTAGGGGTGCCAGAACCGGGGTTTGAACCCGTGACCGATTTTTATTTTTATTTTAGAATTGTTTTTGTACCGCAGCGCACTAACACTTTGACCACCGCGCCCCCCGNCGCCCGCCTCAAACTGGGCAGCCCCCAGTCAAATAGGTGCTATCCCGTCATGGCCTGCCTTCTCCACTGGGTGCGTGGAGATTAGAGTACCACTCAACAAGTGGGCCACTAAGCCCTGCACCAAGAAATACAAAAAAGAAAAAGAAGACCCCAGCTCTTCGAATCGCTAGCTGGAACGTGAGGACTATGTGTCCCGGCATCACTGATGATCTGCAGTCCATAAACGACACACGGAAGACAGGAATAATCGATAGAGAACTTAAAAGGCTAAAGATTGACATAGCATGCCTTCAGGAGACCAGGCTCCCAGACAACGGTTCACTCAAAGAGGCCAATTACACCTTCTTCTGGCAAGGCAGACCGAAAGACGAACCTAGACAGCATGGTGTGGGTTTCGCTGTTAAAAACACTCTTCTACCATCCATTGAACCACCGTCATCAGGCACGGAGAGGATCCTCACTCTAAGACTCAGAACAACTGCGGGCCCAGCAAACATTCTTAGTGTGTATGCCCCAACACTCTATTCAACTCCGGAAGAGAAGGACCAGTTCTATGGAGCGTTAGACCAGGCAATAGCCGGCATCCACAAAGACGAGGCAATCTATCTCCTAGGAGATTTCAATGCTAGAGTGGGGAGCGACCACGAAGCCTGGCCCACCTGCCTTGGACTATTTGGAAGAGGAAAGTTAAATGAAAATGGACAAAGGCTTCTGGAATTGTGCTGCTCACGAGGCTTGTGTGTGACCAACACTTTCTTCAAGTGCAAGGATATACATCAAGTATCTTGGAGACACCCTCGATCCCACCAATGGCACCAGCTGGACCTCATTATCACCAGGCGTGCACAACTAGCTAGCGTCCTACTCACTCGCAGCTATCACAGTGCCGACTGTGACACGGATCATTCCCTTGTCGCCAGCAAAGTACGAATAATGAGGAAAAACTCGTACCACACAAAGAAAAAGGGAAGTCCACGCATCAATACCTCCTGCATGAAAGACCCTGCGATAGCGCAGCTGTTCAAAGACAAGGTGAAGGAAAGTCTCTCAAAGATGTCCCCATGCGTCACCATTGACTCCAAATGGACGCAACTGAGAGACACAATCTATACATCCGCAATACAAGCCTTTGGCAAAAAATCTCACAAAAACACGGACTGGTTTGATGAACATTGGGACGAGATGAAACCCGTCACTGAAGCAAAAAGGAAAGCTCTTATGGCTTACAAGGAAAAGCCTACACCTGACAATTTGCATGCTTTAAAAACAGCTAAGTCACTTGCCCAAAAGGTTGCACGTAAATGTGTCAATACCTACTGGCTTAAGCTCTGTTCCAGTATACAATCAGCTGCAGACATGGGCAATGCAAAAGTCATGTACGAAAACATCAAAAAGGCAACGGGCCCCTTGACGTCAAAAGCTGCTCCCCTAAAGTCCAAAAATGGAGAAATTATTCAAGACCAGGCAGCACAGCTAAAACGGTGGGTTGAGCATTATCTGGAATTGTATTCAACAGTTACCACAGTCTCCAGCACCGCTCTAGATGACATCCCAGATATGCCACTCATGGAAGAACTTGATGTCGTGCCCACACAGGAAGAGCTGAGCAAAGCAATTGACAGTCTAGCTTGTGGAAAAGCGCCTGGGAATGATGGAATACCACCAGAGGTTCTAAAGAGTGGCAAGACAGCTTTACTCCAACCATTGCACGAGATTCTGTCCCTCTGCTGGGAACAGGGCTACATCCCCCAAGACCTAAAGGATGCAAATATAGTGACACTATATAAAAACAAAGGTGATAGGAGTGATTGCAATAATTATCGCGGCATTTCACTCCTTAGTATTGTAGGAAAGACCTTTGCCCGCGTTATACTAAAACGTTTACAAAGCCTAGCATCCCGCGTCTATCCAGAATCTCAGTGTGGTTTCCGGTCCGGTCGGTCTACCATAGACATGGTGTTCTCCATACGACAGCTCCAGGAAAAATGCAGAGAGCAGCAGATGCCACTATACATTGCATTTGTGGACCTTACAAAAGCCTTCGACTTAGTCAGTCGCAACGGGCTATTCCAAATACTGGCAAAAATTGGATGTCCCCCTCACCTACTTGCCATCATCAGACAGTTCCATGAAAATATGCTTGGCACAGTACAGTTCGATGGAGCTAAGTCAGAGGCCTTCCCTGTCAGCAGCGGAGTTAAACAAGGTTGTGTACTCGCACCAACACTCTTCGCAATATTCTTCTCTGTACTTCTTCGATACGCATTCAAGGATAGCAGTGAGGGAATCTGGTTACATACCAGAGCTGATGGAGGACTTTTCAACACTGCCCGCCTCCGAGCCAAGACCAAAACGACGGATGTCCTAATTCGAGAGCTACTATTTGCGGATGATGCGGCACTAACAGCACATACAGAATCTGGTTTGCAACAACTCGTGTCAAGCTTCTCCAATGCCTGCAAAGAATTTGGTCTGCAAATCAGCTTGAAAAAGACAAACATCATGGCCCAAGACACTCGACCTCCTCCTACCATAAATATCGATAATGAAAACTTGGAGGTTGTGGACAGCTTCACCTACTTGGGATCCAAGGTCTCCAATACACTGTCCATTGAAGAAGAAATAAACAGCAGAATTGGCAAGGCAGCCGCAACAATGGCTAAACTAAATAAGCGGGTCTGGCAAAACACCAAGCTAACGGAGAAAACCAAACTGTGCGTCTATCGAGCCTGTGTCATCAGTACACTACTATATGGGAGCGAGACATGGACCACTTATACATCACAAGAGCGTAAGCTTAACAGCTTCCATTTGAGATGCTTGCGCCGCATCCTTGGTATTAAATGGCAAGAAAAAGTGCCTAATAGTGAGGTACTAACGCGTGCCAATACCCAAAGCATGTTCTCAATTCTTAGTGAAAGACGCCTGAGGTGGCTAGGACATGTCAAAAGAATGAGCCCCGGCCGCATCCCGAAGGACCTCCTATATGGTGAACTTGCTTCAGGAAAGAGGAAAACAGGTCGCCCACGCTTGTGATTTAAAGATGTCTGTCAAAGGGACATGAAAGCAGCCAAAATACATACAAGTGACTGGGAGTGTAAGGCAGAAGACCGATCTACGTGGCGCACAGTTGTCAAAGAGGGCGTCATAGTAGCCGAGGAGCGAAGAATGGAGGAGGCTGCAGACAGAAGAGCTAGGAGAAAGGCCAAAACAATTGGAAGCACAGAACTCGTGTGTAAAAACTGTGGCAAAGACTGTCACTCAAGGATAGGACTGCACAGTCACTCGAGGAAATGCAACCCAACCCAACGAAGATGCACCATCGTCTCGCGAGACGGAAGGATGCCGGATATTTCTCTGTTAATCAATCAATGCTAACCTTCCTGTATTTCAAAGAATTTTAGTAATGATTAATTCTGAATTCAATTTTTTAAAATTTAAATAAAACTACTTTTTTTTTTTAAATTGACAGAAATATTTTTAAAACCTTCATTTCAGCTAAACAGCTTTCGACTTCGATGTTGAGCGATGTATTTTTAAGCTTCTATTTTCTTTTATTTATTTTGTCTTTCGATTCAATTTCTTTTCAGGCAGAAAAAAATCTCGTCTGTTTAGTCTCTTAACAACATTTATTGAACTGGCCGATTTTTTTTAAAAAAGCCATTTTTAAGGATTTTAATTTATTTATATATATAATCCGCACTATTGCAAATTTTAAAGATATATTTTTATATCGGAATGTTTCAGAGTATGTACTACCACTAGTTGTTATCGTATACACATTAAAAAACATGAGTGTATACTGACCACGTGATGACCATTAGGTCGGCGAGATATGCAAGGCAGTGATGGTGTTTATATGGATATGAGAATGTAAATATGATATGGATGGTACCGAAGGTTAGCAGTACAAACATTTTAATGAAACGTCCATTTTCTTCTCACTACCTTCTTGAAAAAAAACACTATCAAAATATTTACTAAATGAATTATTTTAAAATGTTAATATATTTTTTAAAAGTTTGTGTTCACAAATATTTTCATGAAATACCTAAAGCGCCAATCGGTTGTGCGACGAGGCTACTTTACAGTAAACAAAAGGGAGCTTTAAAAAACACAAACGTTCACTTCAGTTTTCATAGTGCACAGAAACGTTGTCTGAAAATACTCAGTAAAGTGATGGGGAGGAAGTGGGGGAAAGAAACAAAACAACAAAAGACAATCCAATCCATCATTCCTCGAAGAGAAAAAAAAAGTTGTTGATTCAAGCTGCTATTATTAGCATTCGTGTGTTTGCATTCAGATGACCTTTTTTTCTCGGCGTCATTATTATTTTGATTAAAAAGAAACTTGGGTTAAACGCCTTACTTTTTGTTGTTTGCGCTTGACCCAAAGTCACAATCGCAAGAACAAACAACGAAATCTGGACCGCTGGCTGTGAGAATTGAAAGTGAGGCTCGGTTTTCTTGCTGCAGTTTTATTGGATTAAGTGTGGGAAACACGAAGATGACGTCAGCCTTAAAAGATTTGTTTGGCGGAAATTGCCTAAAAAACCAGGCTTACTTACTCTTAGCCTTATATCGCTTCAATACTTTAAAAAAAAAATTTTTTTATAAGATGTTAAATGGCGAAAGGGGAAAAAGAAGCTAAATTGTTATAAAAATACTGGTAATATATTTTTAGCTGTCAAATGAAACAAAATATGCTGATCATGATTGAACATTTAAAGAAAGTAATGTATACCTTTTGTCACAATGTATACCTTTTGTCAACAGTCTAATGGTGTTCCTATAAGTACATCGGGTTAAACAGAACTTTGGAGAAAAAAAAAACTTTTCGGAAAAGTGCACGCTGCAAGTACTTATTTTGTTTTAAAACTTCTAAAGCAAGTATGATTATCGTGTTTAGCAACTATTGTTTTAAAGCATATGAAATGTCAAACAGTTATCGAAAGAAGCTTTTTTTGTTTAAGGTATGGCATGTTTAGCCAAAGGCTTGGTATAAAAAGTAGGGGTATTTGTTTAAATTGTTTATTATACAATAGTATTAGAGAGTCTGAAATGGTTTTTATATTAGGGAAAGTGAAAGATTCTTTTGGCACTGTTTTAGATTTTAAATAAGTTATTTTGGATGACATACAGCACGAAGCTCTTTAACATCTTTAATATCTTTAACAATACAGTTAAAATTATTTTAGAGACTACGAAACTCTAAATGGCTAAGTGTTAGATTCTGTTTTGGGGAGAATGCTCTTGTATTTGGAATAAGATAAGATTAAGTGCCTCACGCCATGAGAATTCGTATGGTATATACCATTTGTTGATATCTGAAACATCTGCGTATTCTTAAAACATAAGATGCAATGTGAAACATCACTTTATACTGAGAATATGAGATTTTACACAGTACACCATTTGATACTATTTGAAACATCAGTGTATTCTGGGTATATGAAATTTTATAAAGTGAATCATGAAATTATAAATGACACAAAATGAGAAACACGAGGCAACTTAAGACTTTATTTGCTACAGTGAGAGATAATTTATGGGTTCACGCGAGATTATAAACGGGACAACTTACATGTTATGATTCCTTGTATATTAACTTGCGAACGTTTATTAAACGTTTGATATATATTTATAAGACAACTTCACATAATTTATAAGACAACTTCACATTATTTATAAGAAAATTTCACATCATTTATAAGACAACTTCACATCATTAATAAGACAACTTCACATCATTTATAAGACAACTTCACATCATTTATAAGACAACTTCACATCATTTATAAGACAACTTCACATCATTTATAAGACAACTTCGCATCATTAATAAGACAACTTCACATCATTTATAAGACAACTTCACATCATTTATTAGACAACTTCACATCATTTATAAGACAACTTCACATCATTTATAAGACAACTTCACATCATTTATAAGACAACTTCACATCATTTATAAGACAACTTCACATCATTTGTAAGACAACTTCAGACAAATAAAAGCAGCTTGTGATTCCATCTGAGACTACATGAATGCGCGAAAACAAAAACTACGTTTCATTACGACAATGAAAGGAATCATCACCTACACGTAAAATAACCTTTTAAAAAAACTCTTCAGTAATAGTTTAGTTTATAGTTCACCCCCCCCCCCCCCCATTCCTTAAAAAAAAAATAACACCGCTTAACATCCTCCCTCTCCCTATTCAATGCAACAGAACGATTTTTTCCCACCATCACCAGTAAACTGTGTTTCATTTTTGCCCGTGATATCGGCAAACCTGCGCCATCCCTCCGCTTCTCTTCAATGCTTACATAATAATCTTTCAATAAAAAAAGGGAGATTAATATTGTTGGGCATCAACAACACTCAAGTCCAAAAACTTCCAACAGTTCCCAACTCTTTGACATAGGGAAAACGTTCTGTGTTAGAGAGTAGCGTGCTTATTATCAGATACCACTGATTTTTCAGATGGGGTCCACTGTTCTGCAGCGTACTGGGGACGGGTGGTTTTGGTTAATCTGAAAGTTTCTCTTAACCGGTCGGTTGTTAAACGAGTTTTATTGCCCGTCTAAATCGCTCGGGGTCATCATGGGTCATTCGGGGGGTGCATGCGCAATCAGATGGCCCTCTCTGGTTCCAGGCCCCGATTAGTCGATATAGGATATTTACCGAACCGAAGAAACGCAATCAAATTTGGCGCTATTCGCCGAGTCATCAGTCGCACTTTGACGTGCGCAAATATTTGATGACGGCGGAGCGAGTGAGTGTGGGGACGAGAGACAAAATGTGAGGAGTCAGGGACGAGTAGGCGAAGAGGGTTGTTTCGAAAAGAGCAACGTTGTGAAAGGTATAGGACTTGAAATTATTGCAAGGCAGACAGTGGGTTGGAGTTAGGTGTCGTGAATGAGAAACATATGGACAAGCGCGGGTGTGGCCAGTCCAAGAGCCCTGTATCAGCCCATGTGACGATAGGGCAAACAACAAATCCCCAAGAGGAATGGTGTTCGACGAGCGTTGCAATATCTCTGCGTGTCATGAGAAGCTGAAAATCATGACCAAGTGCGCATCTGATAACAAACTCAATTGTTTGTTTGTGTTTGCGGCGCGATTTTTTTCCAAGACTTTTTTTTTGTACCCGTTCATTGAAACTGATAACAGCCGTGTATTGGCGATCGGGATTTCAGTTCTGAAATAATTGTTTTAGTCATGGCATTATGTGTTTGGGTACAGGTTATATGATAAGTATTTATAAATATACCGTATAACAAGAATCTTGAATGTGAAAAAAGAAAAATGAATATCACTACGACTGAAAAAAGGAAAGGATGATCTGAACTGAACTGAACTGTCCCTTAACCCGACGCTGGGTCGTTGGGGCACCATTTTGAGCTGCGCACTATCTCATGCCAAGTGTCACGGTTCTGAGTTGCCTTCTGGGAATCGCTAAATGAAAGGCCGGTCCACTCTTTGATATTGTCCTCCCAACTCTTCCTTGGTCTGCCTCTTTTCCTTCTTCCCTGGACTGTGCCTTGCAGTATCGTCTTTGAGAGACCTCCATGATGACCATGAAAGAAAAATGTTGGTAGTCTAAGTCCGCTTGCTTTTAAGAAGAAACTCGTGTCCAAAGTTGCGCAGCAGCCATTTTTGTGTGCACAATTTTAAATCTCAAAAACTTATCACCCTGTTTCTTATTTTTTTAGAGAAACGTAGAGACATTTCAACAACAACAACAACAAAACAAAAAATAAACAAGCAAACAAGCAAACAAACAAATTACATGGCTAGTGGTTAGTTATAATGAGGCCATTTGATCACTGTAGGAATAAACTAAAGAGTTCAATTAAATTAATCACGAGAACCTTTTATTCCTTACGAAGCCATATCTGAACGGCGCTGCAGCATGGCACTAGCTGTAGCTTAAAACACTATCACACGAAGCTTTGACGACTTCAAAACAAAATCATCAGGCTACGAACGTAGAAAGAAACCCTAACCGGGTACCTGTCCATCGAATTAGTGGTGTAACCATCAACCCATTAAGTCGAGTAACCACCAACCCATTTAGTGGTGTAACCATCAACCCATTTAGTCGAGTAGCCATCAACCCATTAAGTCGAGGAACCATCAACCCATTAAGTCGAGTAACCATCAACCCATTAAGTCGAGTAATCATCAACCCATTAAGTCGAGTAACTATCAATCCATTAAGTCGAGTAACTATCAACCCATTAAGTCGATGAACCATCAACCCATTAAGTCGAGTAAACATCAACCCATTAAGTCGAGTAACCATCAACCCATTAAGTCGAGTAACCACCAACCCATTAAGTCGAGTAACCATCAATCCATTAATTCAAGTAACCATCAATCCATTAATTCGAGTAACGATCAACCCATTAAGTCGAGTAACCATCAACCCATTAAGTCGAGCAACCATCAACCCATTAAGTCGAGTAACCATCAACCCATTAAATCGAGTAACCATCAACCCATTAAGTCGAGTAAACATCAACCCATTAAGTCGAGTAACCATCAACCCATTAAGTCGAGTAACCACCAACCCATTAAGTCGAGTAACCATCAATCCATTAATTCGAGTAACCATCAATCCATTAATTCGAGTAACCACCAACCCATTAAGTCGAGTAACCATCAACCCATTAAGTCGAGTAACCATCAACCCATTAAGTCGAGTAACCATCAACCCATTAAGTCGAGGAACCATCAACCCATTAAGTCGAGGAACCATAAACCCATTAAGTCGAGGAACCATCAACCCATTAAGTCGAGGAACCATCAACCCATTAAGTCGAGGAACCATCAACCCATTAAGTCGTGTACAAGTTAATCCATTTCGTCGTATATCCTTCAATCTATTTAGTCGAGTACAAGTTAATCCATTTAGTGAAGTACCCTTCAATCCATTTTAGTCGTGTACTCGTCATTCCATTCAGTCGTGTACTCGTTAAGTCATTTCTTTTCGTATCCTTCAATCCATTTAGTCGTGAACCCTTAACCAATCTCTCGTGTACTTTTATTCTATTTAGTCCACTACTCTGCAATCCATTTAGCCGTGTACCCGCAATCCATTTAGCCGTGTACCCGTCAATCCATTTAGCTGTGTACCCGTCAATCCATTTAGCCGTGTACCCGTCAATCCATTTAGCCGTGTACCCGTCAATCCATATAGCCGTGTACCCGTTAATCCATTTAGTTCAGTACCTTTCCATCAATTTAGTCGATTGCCCTTCAATCAATTTAGTCATGTAACCGTTAATCCATTTAGTCGGGAACCCTTTAAACCATTTAGTCGTGTTCTCGTTAATCCATTTAGTCGGGTACCCTTCAATCCATTTAGCCGCCTACCCGTCAATCCATTTAGCCGTTTTCCCGTCAATCCATTTAGCCGTGTACCGGTCAATCCATTTAGCCGTGTACCCGTCAATCCATTTAGCCGTGTACCCATCAATCTATTTAGCCGTGTGCCTGTCAAGCCATTTAGCCGTGTACCCGTCAATCCATTTAGTCGTGTACCCGTCAATCCATTTAGCCGTGTACCCGTCAATCCATTTAGCCGTGTACCCGTCAATCCATTTAGCCGTGTACCCGTCAATCCATCTAGCCGTGTACCCGTCAATCCATTTAGTCGCGTACCCGTCAATCCATTTAGCCGTGTACCCGCCAATCCATTTAGCCGTGTACCCGCCAATCGTATCAATCTACAAGCTACATATTCAACTCTATAATTATTATTTTTAAAGTCTTTAAACTCATGTCTATACATCTTAGAGGTTAATTATTACTTGACTGTTGTTATAAAAAAAACAGACTAAAAGGTATAATTTAAAAAAAAAATAATAATAATCATTGCATCACTTTCATTTTGTGCCTACCTCAAATTTTTTTTTCTATAATAATTTTCTGAGTTGCGAGGCCGCTCGAACATTCATCTTACTTAACTCTGATGTTACAGATCATGACTTAAATTAATTGAAGGGAGTAAATGGAAATTCTGGAGTCGATTCGTGTTCTGTCTGCAGGAGAGTGGAGTCAGGGATCGTCATTTTATTTAAATATTTGTTGCCTAATGATTTGAAGGACATTGTCACTTAACGTCATATGGACAATAAAAAACGAAACAACAAACACTGGGAAATAAACCTCATCGGGTGCTCTGCAACTAAATGTCTCAACAACATCCATGCGATTGGACGAAACCACTGTGTGCTGCTTGCTGATTTATTATTTGACGTAGGTCACTCCTCCCATACTCCCTCCTCTTACAGCATCTAACCCATACCATCGCCATAAGAGTTACCCATACTTTTGTTAAGTTTTTTTTTCTTTCCAAGAGCCGCAGTTGCCAGAAGTTCTTGAGGCGACTGAGGTCACCAGACACCGTGGCTCTGCCTGGTACCGGTCCTCAACAACTCGAGTGCTCCTACTACCTTGTAATACTCAGGGATATTTACAGCGGGTCTCCAGACGCAACTCGACACCGGAAGGGGCGGAGATTACCAGTAAACCAAACAACTCTTACTACCAGGGCCGTTGGTTTTGTTCTTATCACTATTTTATACCACTGGAAAAAATGGGGTTGGAAGAAGGTGGCTGGTGTAGCTAATTGTTGAAGTTATTGATGAGGAAAAACTGGCAACTTTTGAGTGAAATTATGTGAAGGGCTTGATACTTACACTTATGTGCATGGCTTTTGGTTATTCAAATTTACGCTTGCCAATGACAACAATAAAGTTTTGGCATTTTAAAACATTGTGTTTCTAATTCTGTGAAAGAATATCAAAGATAGTTCATTCTACTTTTCATTTTCTTTAAAAAAAATATGCGTTTGCATTTAAAAAAAAAAAAATTAATTAGCCTATTATTGTTTATTGTGCGTTAGTTGTTGTTGAGCTATCCAGATTGAATAAGCCTTAAGGTTACGCTTAAACAAAGATACGTGCCGAAATCGTCATACACATGAACAGAAATATCATCAAGACAGGATTGTCTGACTTGAATTTTATGGTAAACATAATTTTTAACAAAATAGAATTTTCCAAAAAAGTGCGTATATTTTTATATATAAATTTATATCGAGCTAAATCAAAATTTTTTGTACTCGAACACATCAAGCCACGCAACACTCATCAAATGACGTACTGCTATAAGAACACAACAAGCCACGTAAGACTCGTCAAATGACGTACTGCTATAAGAACACAACAAGCCACGTCAATGACGTACTGCTATAAGAACGCAACAAGTCACGTCAATGGCGTACTGCTATAAGAATTTAACAAGCCACGTAAGACTCGTCAAATGACGTACTGCTATAAGAACACAACAAGCCACGTCAATGACGTACTGCTATAAGAACACAACAAGCCACGTCAATGACGTACTGCTATAAGAACACAACAAGCCACTCAATGAGGTACTGCTATAAGAACGCACCAAGCCACGTCAATGACGTACTGCTATAAGAACGCACCAAGCCACGTCAATGACGTACTGCTATAAGAACACAACAAGCCACGTCAATGACGTACTGCTATAAGAACACGACAAAGGAATAATCAAAGACTCACACTTCGTGTCACGTTTATTTCTGTCATCAAACAATGTGAAAATAATAAAAAAATTATAAACCACCTTTAGCTTCAAAAAAATATCTTCTTTTAAAAAATGATATCAAACAGTATTTAAAAGATACACGTGTATGTGTGTGAGAGATAGGGTGTGAGTGCCAGTGTTAAAGTGTGTGAGTGATAGGATGAGGATGTGTGTGTGTATGTGTGTGTGTGTGTGCGTGTGTGTGTGTGTGTGTGTGTGTGTGTGTGTGTGTGTGTGTGCGTGCGTGTGTGTGTGTGTGTGTGTGTGTGAACAGGGGCGGGGAGATGACGATATAATTGTTGTCTTACAACTTTATTTTTTTGTCAACACTTATTTTCTGGCTCGGACTAATTATCTCCCCTTTCGCCATTTTCTCTACTGCTCAAGTTCTTGGCTGTAGTTACCTCACACTAATTTAAACATGAACATAAATATATAGTTTTAAAAATGTCCTTTTGTTTATTTGTTTGTTCGTTAGAGTGGCTTGCATGGTAGAAAGAGAAAAAGAGAGATATAAGTTTGCAATATGCGCGCGGGGGGTGGGGGTGTTGGACAAATGCAGACACAATGGCCACGACCAGCCAATAGGTGAAAAGAGGATAATAGATAAAGGAGAGACTTTATTTATACCACTCATTCATGACTCGGCGTCTGTCATTTCTGACGTTCTCGAGATTAGGCTCGAGGTTTGTCAATATGTGACGTGGATTTGCATAATGAGCACCGCGCATGCTCGGTGGTGACCCCCGCGAGCAAATATTTCCTCGTGCATTAGGGTAAACAAGCCGCCATTATCAGATATTTCAACTGAAATATTTTCGGCGTAGAGCTTGAATAAACACGGCCTAATGAAATTTGGAGCGGCGCACTTGAGTTGCTCGGCGGATTAAGCCTCGTTATTACTAGAGTCGTAGGTTCATGCGAGCAGCCAGTTGGGATGTGGATTACTTTACCTGGGGACATAACAAAACAATTATTCAGTTTATTTTTATTCATGTTTTTGTGATTGCATTTTCAAACGTGTTTTTTTTTCATTCAATAGACATTTAATTACCTTTAGAAACGTGTAGACCTCTATATTGGTTTTATTAATAAGTTTTATTGCTCCGTGTTTTAAAGGCTGCCTATGAAAATCATCATGTATAGCTATTTATGATATTTAAATGGAAATTTACCAAAAATACTAAATGTAAAAAGATAAAACGTAATTTAAATTATCTTAGTCCTTAATTTGCTTTTGTGTCAAGTTAAAAATCCTTTTTAACCTGTCGATATAAACAAAACCTCATTTCTCTGAGGTCTACCTTTCCCACCTGCCACCCCGCCCGACCCCGAAAAAATTGGAAAAAATGTTGTCCTGATTCCTCGGTAAAATCAATTTTTACTGAAAATATTGTACCCAATCTCAATGAAAATGCAAAACAAAGAGTTCATTTTTTTTATAATTACTATTTCATTTCTTTTTAAATTGGGGGAAAAAAGTTCAATAAAAATACTGAGCTCCATTGTCAGCCTTGTTACTTGCCACAATTTCTATCATTTTCTTCTATGTATCAATGTATCCCTACAATGGTGGGCGCGGTGGCCGAGCGCCAGGGCTCATGGCTAACAATCCAAGGGGTCACAGGCTCGAGTCTCGGTGAAGGCTTGGTTCCCGCTCCCCGCTAACGGATACTAATTGTACGTCTAGGTCCACCCAACTCTGATTAGTGAAATAAACCATCTTCACTAATAATATTTTTTTTTTTTTAAATCTTCACAAATAATAATAATAAACCATTTTCACTAATAATAATTTAAAAAAAAACAATATTCACTAATAATAATAAAAATGAACCATTTTCACTGAAAATAAGAATAGCCTATCTTCACTAATAATAAACCATCTTCACTACTAATAATAATTAACAATCTTCACTAAGATGGAAGAAATAAATCATCTTCACTAAGATGGGAAAATAGCCATCTTCAATTTAGAGTTATTTTCTCTAAGAAAGTAGGTACTAATTATTGCTAAACACACAACCATTAGTGCCCCTAGTATGCCGTGCCTATATTAGCCTGTCTATGTGTTATTGATTGCGTTTTGTAGCAAAAAAAAACATGTCACTTATGGCAACAATTTTTTAAAGCATCTTACTTGCTGAAGTTCAAATAAAGTAAAGATAATAATTTTAAAAAATGTTTATTGGACGTAAATTTGGGTTTTAAAAATTTCCCGAGGGAAAAGATATTAACTTTAAAACAAACTTACGGGACCCTGGGACCTCAAGAGAGAATCCCAAATATCATTGTCTAGAATGAAAGATATAACAATTCATTATTTAAGTAACATAAGATAATGGGTATTGCGTTTCAGAACGGTGAAGGAAATTACTGAGAGCAAAGCGTAAACAACACGAGTTATAGAGAGCTAAACAACATTAATAAGACTTGAGGGAATTTTACGAAATCCAAAGCGATTTTGTAAATACTTTTTTCCCGTTTACATTTGTAATTCAATTGTGTACGCTATTTTATTTCTATCTTTTGGTGAGGACGTTCCTTGGTGGTTCTCTGTTCTCAAACTGTCAATGTTCATCAACTGTCAATGTTCATCAACTGTCAATGTTCTCAAACTGTCAATGTTCATCAACTGTCAATGTTCATCAACTGTCAATGTTCTCAAACTGTCAATGTTCATCAACGGTAGGTGGAATGTGTCACTGAGTACGGAAACATGATGCTGATAGTGTAGTTTGACAGAGCCACTAGGAGTGACCATCTTAATAAAATCCCGACCAGCGAGGGAAGAAATGATCATCCCCTCCTCCTCACATACACACCTCAATCCTTCGTGGCGTCTGATATTTAATGCCCCGACCCCACCCCCAACGGTGTGACATTTTGTTATTCCCCGACCAGGGCCATCAAGTTTTGGTGACACGTCCGTACCGGTAAGCTGAGATGTCCATCTTACACTTCCTTCCCTGCGTGTCACCGTGACTCTTCCATTGGACTGACCGCTGGTCACTTAGTCACCACGGAGGTCAGGTCTAGCCGTAACGGGGACATCGGACAGGGGACGTGGGGATCTTCATTTGATTTATCTTTGAGCTGTGACAACCCCAATGTTGGGGAAACAGGAAAACATGATGCGCTGGGTCAGCGGGTCTCAACATGATGCGCTGGACCAGCGGGTCTCAACATGATGCGCTGGGTCAGCGGGTCTCAACATGATGCGCTGGGTCAGCGGGTCTCAACATGATGCGCTGGGCCAGCGGGTCTCTACAAGATGCGCTGGGCCAGCGGGTTTCAACATGATGCGCTGGGTCAGCGGTCCCCAACAGCAAACAGGAAAACATGATTGTGCTGGGTCAGCAGTTCCCAACATCAAACAGAAAAACATGATGCGCTAGGTCAGCGGGTCCCAACATCAAACAGGAAAACATAATGGGCTGGGTCAGCGGGTCTCAACATGAAGCGCTGGGTAAGCGGGACTCAACATCTGATGGTTGGGGGCTGTGCCGTTATGACAGAGCAATGTTTTGAGTTATTTCCCCTTACATAAAAAAAGGCAGCTGCGAATAAATAATTAAACCAGAAGTAGAGCGACAATGACAACGATAGGACTTTCATCTTTGAATGTCGATACAATGTCTTGTCGTTTGTTTAAACTGCTATTAAAGTTAAAGAGCTACCTGCTTGTGATGCAACGCTTCTTTTGTGTATCGCATCAATAGGAATAAGCGAATATCAAAACATATTCGCTATCACAGTGGTTCCCAGGTTGTGGATCACGACTTTGGGGAAGGTCACAACGTGTTTTCTGGGGATCGCCAACTGTCAAACTAAACAAATATTCACTGTATTGCAAATTTGTTCTATTTTGTAAAAACTTTAGTGAAAATTTTCTTTTTTTTTTTAAATTTTATGGTGTTCGTGGGTCATATGGCTTATATAAAAAGGGGTCACCACCCAAAAGGTTGGGAACCACTGCGCTATCAGACCAGAAGGCAATGTAATTTTTTTTTTCACACCGTCTATGGTAGAAAAAAATTCAATCTTCGTGAACGCGCTAAATATATTAAAATGACGTGATGGTAAGCTTTCATCACTGACATGCGTCGGTGGGGACGCCCATTAGACTAAGACTCAGCGATATCTAGGATATGAAGAAATGGTTTGAGAATCATTGACCTTATGTAATGTGAACATTTCACCGTCAGCTCTATTTCCAGGTTTGGCCGTTTAAGACACATGCATTTTTCTTACCTGAAGAAGCTATTCTCAGATTTAACAACGCACTTTAGTTATTTCTCGTTTCGTAACTCTCTTATTTTAGGAATAATTTAATTGTGATATCAAAACAGTGTGTGTGTGGGGGGGGGGGGGGTTGAGCCTAAAAACATTGTTTTGAAAAAAATCTTTTTTTTGTCTACATTTTGTTACACACGATTGTTACATAGTTGCTTTAAAAGTCCATTGCCACAGTTCTTACAGCCCTTTGTCACTGGTTCTTACATGCGACCATTGTTACTGGTTCTTACATGCGACCATTGTTACAGGTTCTTACATGCGACCATTTTTACAGGTTCTTACATGCGACCATTTTTACAGGTTCTTACGTGCGACCATTGTCACAGGCTCTTACATGCGACCATTGTGATAGGTTCTTACGACAATGTGTCATAGGTTCTTACATGCGACCATTGTGATAGGTTCTTACGACAATTTGTCATAGGTTCTTACATGCGACCATTGTTACAGGTTCTTACATGCGACCATTTTTACAGGTTCTTACGTGCGACCATTGTCACAGGCTCTTACATGCGACCATTGTGATAGGTTCTTACGACCATTTGTCATAGGTTCTTACATGCGACCACTGACATTGATTCTTCAAGTTTCCTTTCTAGTGAAAAGAGGTGTGTGTGTGGAAGAGGGTGCATCTGTGATCGAATGTCAATTATTTTCATTGAAGAGGAGGTGGAAGAATCGTACCCCTGTGTACGCTAACGCAATCCCCACCTCCTCATGAGATACATGCTGATGACAGAGAACCCCAATATATTATAATCAATCAAAGTCCCACCGAAATTTTGGCGGTTATTTATTTTTATCCATGAAGAGTCACTAAACGTACACTTATTTGGTCTTTATGTAGCAATACACAGAATGGCAAGTTGAAGTTTGGTATAATCTCCAGCATATAATTTACATTCTAACTTTTATGTCATCAATTTTTTCAATTCTCAATAACTGTGTTGCTTGAGCCTTCAAATTATATTTTGATATATAACATAATGTTACAATGAAATCAACACATAATTGTAGGGATTTTTTCTTTTCAAATATCTGAAAGCCTTTAATACAAAACTAAGACAACTTAAAATAAAAACGATGGACAAGAAATCTATTTTAACTGGGTCGTACCGGTTTCAAATTTTTGAAATCCGCCCAGCCGGATTAGGCCGGATTTATAAAGTAAAATTCAGCCGGAGCGAAAGCCGGAGCCGAATTTTTAAAACGTGTTGGATTTGCCGGAGCCGAAATTCAGTACATCCGTTATTTTAACTTACTAAATATTTAACAATGATCTACAGATGAAGATAGTGCTAACATCTGGCGAGAAAAAAAAATCGAATAGAAAATGATGGTGAAAATTCACCTTCGTAGTAACACTGATCTTCGAATCTCGCAACAGCCTCTCTCTCCCGCCCCCACTAATACACACCACCGACACACCACAAACCATCCCATAAAATAGTGGAAAATAGCCTCACCGAAAAATGGCAGACGTGAAAGTAAGGCTGCTCGTAAACCAGGGGGAAGGCGTCGGCTGTTGACGTGGCTACCCTACCACTAAGGGCGGGGCTAGAGCCTGTCAAAAGCAAGGGCTTTTCTCATTTTTCATTTCTCTCTCTCTCCCCAAGCTTTTCGGTTACATCGGCCGACGTGTCAAAGCAGATGTCCCCGATAGATGCGGTGAAAGTTGGTAGCGCTTTTTAACCCGGATGAACCCGTCGTGTGTTGTGTTGCTGTTGTTCTTTTCTTAACCAACACAACACGGGCGTTTATTTACTCGGACCAGTAAGTCACATTGAACCACAGCCTATCTGCCGTGTTGCTCCACTCGAGGAATGAGTGGGACCAGTAAGTCACATTGAATCACAGCCTATCTGCCGTGTTGCTCCACTCGAGGAATGTGTGGGACCAGTAAGTCACATTGAACCACAGCCTATCTGCCATGTTGCTCCACTCGAGGAATGACTGGCTCAATACAAGTTCCCTGTATTACACAATAGTTTTTATTCGTATCTTTTATGCGGCTGATTTTTAACCCACAGATGATCTGTGTAAAGGAGTGACTGCAATCCGAGTAAAGTCAAATGTAGCTCTGATATACGTTGAAGAAGAGACACAATAACATAACGATTCTAAGCACCCCGTTACTGAAAGTTTTTAGTTGTGTGTGGCGGGGGGGGGGGGGATGACAAAATTTAACGCCGACTTGAACGTGCAGATACTCGCAAACTCATTGTTTCGAGCGTCATGTAAGAAAAAAGATTGATTCAATAATCATAGATGTTTATTTGAAATGTTTGAGATATTTTTTTTAAAAAATGAGTCACTTTTAGAAGCAAAACTTTTCCCCCTAAATTTGGTTAAGGACAGATGAAATAAAAAGTTTAAAAAATAAATTTCATTGTCTTTTTTATCTTAATAGCATTATTAACTATTTCATTTTTTTATTGTATGCATTGCATCATTTTGAAATATTTCTTTACTCGTAAATACATTATTTACTATAGACATATTTGTGTGAAAATAGTAAATTAGTTTTTATCTTTACTTTACTTTTATTAGAACAAGTCAGAGAGACGATGTTTGCGAGTTGTTTTTTTTTTCTTTCTTCCTTTTATTGTGTATAAATTCGTCTTTGATAGATAAAAAAATATTTTAAGAAATAAAAAATGTTAAATTAAACTTACTAATGTTGATACTAATGCTGATACTAATGCTGATACTAATGTTGATACTAATGCTGATACTAATGCTGATACTAATGTTGATACTAATGCTGATACTAATGTTGATACTAATGCTGATATTAATGTTGATACTAATGTTGATACTAATGTTGATACTTATGCTGATACTAATGTTGATACTAATGCTGATACTAATGTTGATACTAATGCTGATACTAATGTTGATACTAATGCTGATACTAATGTTGTTACCTGGGGTGGACTGGGACGCCGGGACGCCGGGGAAAATTCCAGGTGGGCCGCCAGGACCAGTGAATTAAAACTAATTAATAACTAATATGGGGTGATATTAGAGGCTACAATTATTTATTTTTTAAAATTATAAAATAATAAAGCCAGCCATGAGCGATTGATATGCGTTGTAAACGGTACATCTACTACAGGAAAAGGTATGTTTGAATAATTTCAAGAGAGAGTCATGACTTGTTTGCTGATTTTTTTGTACTGCATAAATACAGTTTGTATGAGCAAACATAGCCTCGGCCCTCAGGTTTGGATGGAAAAAATGCAGAAGGAAAATAAAAGTTATGAAGCTAGGGCCGCTTTTTGGCTTTTTTTCCCGGGCCGCTTTTTGGCTTTTTTTTCCCGGGCCGCTTTTTGGCTTTTTTTCCCGGGCCGCTTTTTGGCT
>MUZC01001301.1:140142-155887 GCA_002072015.1 Radix auricularia
TTTTAAAAAAAAAAAAAAAAAGTCTTTAAGAAATTTTAAAAGTAAAAATGTATTTTAATATTAGTAGCTGATCTAGTTAATTCTTGATCTAATACCCAGCTTTGTCTGAATGAAACAACGTAGATCTTAGTGAGGAAACAACTTTACGAGAACATGAAGAGGAGGCAAGGAGGGAGAGGAGGCAAGAAAGGAGAGGAGGGAACGAGGGAGGGGAGGCAAGGAGACAGAAAGGAGTCAACAAGTTTTCAGCCATCTAAATGATTAATGAGGGGCGAGACTGGCCAAATTTACGCACGGAGAACAATGTTATTGTGTATTCACAGCCCCCCCCCCCAAACGAGAATATTAATGACCTGCTGGGGTTTAATAAAAGCTGGGGTCAGTGTTACATTCAGGTTGTTGTTGAAGCTTTAGTTTCAAATGAAAGGGACGGGGGAGTGGGGTAAGAGGTCTGGCTTAAGGGGGAGTAATGGAGACAATGTATGTTTGAAACACTGTTTTATATAAAAATTCTTAGTTTGTAAATTTTGATAAAGTTAAAAATGTTTAAAAGAGTAATCTAGGAGATAAGATTCCGTTTAGTTCAATTCAAAATTCATCATCACAGTATATAATCCAAATATATTCACACTGTAAGCTCCTCTACATACCCAATCCCCGCCCCCCAAAACCATTACACTTTAAAATACAGTTGTCCTCAAACTGTACGCCTCGTATACAAAGATCTGTGACGCCCAGGAAATTGTTAATGTTTGTTAGCGCACTGTCCTTTTGTACGAACATTAAAAAAATTTCTTACTCAGTTTTGGTGACTTATGAGAAGAAGGCTGTCAACATATTTTGTTTTATGCGATTTGTTTTTTAATGTTATTACCTTTTACAACTTGTAGGGCTATGGCATGAGTTGTTGTTTTTTTTTTTTAAAGTTAGTACCTTTTACAACTTGCAGACCTATGACATGAGTTGTTGTTTATTTTAAAGTTAGTACCTTTTAAAACTTTTATGGCATGAGTTGTTTTTTTAAATGTTAGTACCTTTTACAATTTGTATGGCATGATTTGTTTTTTTAAAGTTAATAACTTTTACAACTTTTATGGCATGAGTTGTTTTTTTAAAGTTAGTAACTTTTACAACTTTTATGGCATGAGTTGTTCCTTTTAAATTTTGGCTTTGTATCTTTAATTACTGTAATACTGAAATAAACACATACATATATGAGAAAGTTATAGTATACTTCCATTGATAAAAAAGCAGTTTTAAGTATATAAATATGTTCTGACATTTAAGAGTTATCAACATTAAGACGGCAGTGTCGTTGCATAAAAGTTGTAATAAAAAAATAATTTAAAAAACGTTTCAAAATTTGAAAATAATTTGTCAAGTGACGTCCTCACATACAATATACAAGTGGAGTCAGTGAGTCAGTCAATCCAATAGGTAGTCGTGTTCCAGTGACGCGATCTTGACAACGCGATTATCAGCAAAGTCTATAGTGAGAATAAATATTTTGGTTTATTTCTTTTTTACTTTGAATCATTATACTAACACTAAATATATACAATTACATTTCATACAGTTTAAATGAAAATCCTTTTTTGGAAATCTTTCCAAATTAATCTTTAGTTAATAACATTTTTCATTTTATGTTTCTATTAAAAAAAAAATAGACAAGAAGACATAAACAATCGATAAGCTTTGGAAACAATAATAGTCTGTTTTAAAGGAGCGCCTTATTTTATACGATAATCTTATCTTGTATTTTACAGACGATCCTTTTATACAGAAGATTATTCCGTAAGATTAGACAAGTACGAGTTATGCATAAAGTAAAGGCATATAAAAGGAAAGCAAGAATGAAATTAAAACATTTCCTTTACTTCGATGAAAACAATTATTTCTACATCTAAAAAAAATGATTTTTTTTTTAAAGAATACTTTTTAATACAGTTTTAGATAATACAAACATTTGGAGTTTCTTCAAGCTCAATCTGTGAGATCACAAGCAATTTACACACAACAAAAACAGAAATAGAAATCATCATTTTCAATATACACACACACAAACTCACGCACAAAAGACGCACACACAGTATACAAAATACACAAACACATCCCCATCAATCCCAATTATGCTCTCTTTCCCTCCACCACCATCACCACCCCCCATTTCTGCACATGCCACCAACCAGCTTCCTTCGGGTCAGCTTAGATCACACTTCACCACCCACAACCCCCGCCCCAAACCCCACACTCTCCAGCCACCCTCTCTATAATTAGTGTTTCCAGAGACCCGAGGTGGCATTGATAAATGCAAGACGATGTACCATCGATAACCGAGCTCTCGGGCAGGCACTGGGGGCCCGGGCCAGGCGTACTATTTGTTAAAGCAATTACTAGCACGCTGTTGACAGCTGCTGGGAAACACGAGTCTTTCTGTTAGCCACGAAACCGTGGAGTCGCGAGCTTTTCTACGAATCCGGTCTCAAAGTGATTCTAGCCTTTTGATGCCCCTTTGGACCATTCCGGTTTAAAGAGACGCACTTAGCAAATGACAACATTTGTGATCAGACAGTTGTTATCTACGTCAGGCGGCATAGGGCATCATGTTTGCCAAGACTACTGTTTCCCACGTTAGATCATATAGATCACATAGATCACAATAGAGCACCAAAAGGGCACCATAGAGCACAATAGGGCACCATATAGCACCATAGGACACCATATAGTACTAAAAGGCACCATATAGCACCATTGGGCACCAAATAGCACTATAAAACACTACATAGCCAAATGGAACACCATATAGCATCATAGAGCCCCATAGGGCACCATATAGCACTATAGGACACCATATAGCACTATAAGGTACCATATAGCACAATAGGGCACCAAATAGCACCATATGACACTATATAGCACTATGGGACACCATATAGCACCATAGGACACCATATAGCACCATAGGACAACAAATAGCAATAAAGAGCACCATAGGACACAATAGCGCACCATACGGCACCATATAGCACAATGTTTACTCAGTCTACTGTTTCCCACACTATACACAGGGCACCATAGAGCACCATAGGGCACCGTGTTTGCCTAGTCCATTGTCCCCATGCTAAAGTATGCACCTGAAACAGGTCTCTAATGAGGATTCATACTCAATGTTCCCGCTAAGGTTCGTTGGTCGGTGTGCAAAGTAAAAAAAATCGACTGCAAAGATAATTTTTTGTACAAAATGTTACCAAATTTGCTGCGCGGCATCAGTCAGATATTTACGCGACCGCGCAGCCCCTCAGCTGAAAAGGGAGCATTGCGCCTGCTACTGACCTCTAAGGATGACCTGGAGCACCAAGCGCTTCTTGTGAGCAGGCAAGCTTAAATAGTTAGGCCCCGTTCCGCTAGACGAACTTTCAAGTGCGTTTGTTCTGGGCCCACAGGTTACACCCAGAGTGGCAACTCTCGTGTCGACCATCAATCAACATTGCATCACGAGCAACCCTCCATACGGCTCGTATTAACCTGAGCCTTCCAACAAATCCTGAATGACTTAATAGCTTAACTAAACGATAGCTCACTAAGCGGCCCTGGACCTCGACCACTTGAGTTAAAACATCAAACAAATCAAACGGCTGACCCCCAACCCCTTGAAATTCTTGGCCCAGGGTTGGGTTGCCTGAACAAACCAGTAAAACCAACACAAAAATCAACATTCAAAACTCTAATAAGTATGCAAATCTATATAAGATAATCTGGATAAGAGAAGCATGTAATAATCATCATTATAGAACGAGCGTCTGTAAATTATAAGATCAGATGATTAATATCCAGCGATGCGATCCATTTCTTTAACCGATAACTGGATTTCAAACAAGGTGAAGAAAAAAAAAAAAAAAAACTTGATGTTTCTCAAGACCGAAAAAAGACGTTAGATTATACAGGCACTAATGTTTATAACCCAGAAATAACTATACTAAATCGGTGACTTGAGAAATCCTACGTTTAAACCGTTTTCCCGGTCTTATCTATCCCTCTATAACGCCCGGACAGTTTATCAAACAAAGCAATGGTTTGTGACTACAATTATCGCGACTCTTCAGAAAAGGGAACAAAACACAATCTATACTACCGGCGACCAAACTAAATGGAACAGTGATGCTAAATTTATTGTGCATGGACCCTATACCATAAACGATAAATACTGAAAGTAAAAGAAAATGCTTTCGTTGTTACAGGACAATATTTCATTACGGTTCTGTTTCTGTGTTTTGTCTTTTGAATACTATAAAACAAAGTTAAGGTATCGCGGTAGAAAGGTGCAGATTTTGTTATAAATATTAAATATTATAATTGTTACTACTTTAAATTAAAAAAAAATGTTTTAAAAATTTGATTCAAAATTTAAAATTATATGAATTCACCAACGTGTTTTACTGAGTGCAAAGGAAATCCTATTTCGCCCATGATTTGAATACGAGGGACTGTGTGGAGAAGTAAAGACACCCAACTACCACATTTTGAATCAAGGGTTTAAGAACCACTGTGAGTCTTATTTTAAGAAAGAGAGCTGAGAAAGGAAGGAAAAGTCTCACCATAATAATTTCTTCAAACGAGAACAGGGGGTGTAACCGTGACAAGCCGCTATAATTTATTAATATCTGTAGATCGTAATGAGGACACGGCGAGAGATACCGTCCACTTTGAACATGGGGGCTCGTCCACCAATTTGGGGCTTGTTACTCGTGATAAATCAAGGGGTAAGCGGTCTCGGGCTCTCTCAGCCCCAGGGAAGTGCACGGGGGACGGGGAGGGGAAAAAAGCGATGGAGATTTATGGCCGAAATAATTAGATCTGAAACCTTGCGCTTGGCCCTTGAACAGCCTGCAGATAGGAAGGGAGGTAACACTCACTCCTCGGAAACGGAGGAGAGAAAGAGTTACCGATGTTTAGGTGAAAACCTACGAACTGGGGGGGGGGGCATGGAATGTTAGTTGGACGAATGAAGATAAGTCATCAGACTATAGACTAAGGACATCGACTGCGTCAAATGACGTTAATGTCGTTAAAAAAGTGACTTCCCAAAGTTTATACAGCTGAAAGGATTAAGTAGGTTTTTACTAATACTAATTACTTTTGAAGTTAAGAGTCAAGTCAACGCTGCATTTGGTTAATTGCTGGATTTTTTTTTAAACAAACAAAAAACACAACTATAGTACGTCACTTGCTTCAAGTACAGGAAAATGCAAATAATTTGTTAATGTAATTTTTAATATTCATAAATTCGTAACTGTTGCGGCTCCTTACACAGCGGGCGTAATGGGGAATGATGCTGTTTCTAGATGGTAATGGTAGTTAGTGGTTTCATCAGACTCGGCCACAACAAAATGTTTTGAAGATGAAACAAGAAGTCGCAGATATCGCGATGTCTATTATAAAATTCACGTATCTTCTTAGTCAACCCACTCAATGTACTAACTGGAATCTCTGAGTCGGACAATTCAGCTAAGCTACATACACTAGATTAACGATCACAGCATGAGAATATCAAGGGTTTCCACGTTGATGGCCAAGGGGCGTCGATTCTTTCTCTGCCATGGGCTACATAAGTCTTCTAGATCCACTTGCTCTTTGATATGTCATTTACATGAACGAGATTTTAAACAAGTCCAGATAGAACTGTGAGCTCTAGTACAGCAAAACATGGTCAGATAGAGTTGTGAGCTTTAACCTGTAGTACAGCTAAACATAGCCAGATAGAGTTGTGAGCTTTATCCTCTAGTACAGCAAAACATGGCCAAATAGAGTTGTGAGCTTTAACCTCTAGTACAGCAAAACATGGCCAAATAGAGGTGTGAGCTTTATCCTGTAATACAGCTAAACATGGCCAGATAGAGTTGTGAGCTTTAACCTCTAGTACAGCTAAACATAGCCAGATAGAGTTGTGCGCTTTAACCTCTAGTACAGCAAAACATGGCCAAATAGAGTTGTGAGCTTTGACCTCTAGTACAGCAAAACATGGCCAAATAGAGTTGTGAGCTTTATCCTGTAATACAGCAAAACATGGCCAAATAGAGTTGTGAGCTTTAACCTGTAATACAGCAAAACATGGTCAGTTAGAGTTGTAAGCTTTAACCTCTAGTACAGTAAAACATGGCCAAATAGAGTTGTGAGCTTTATCCTGTAATACAGCAAAACATGGCAAAATAGAGTTGTGAGCTTTAACCTGTAATACAGCAAAACATGGTCAGATAGAGTTGTGAGCTTTAACCTATAATACAGCAAAACATGGCCAAATAGAGTTGTGAGCTTTAACCTGTAATACAGCATAACATGGCCAAATAGAGTTGTGAGCTTTATCCTGTAGTACAGCAAAACATGGCCAGATAGAGTAGTGAGCTCTAGTACAGCAAAACATGACCAGATAGAGTTGTGAGCTTTAGCCTGTAATACAGCAAAACATGGCAGATAGAGTTGTGAGCTTTAACCTGTAATACAGCAAAACATGGCTAGATAGAGCTGTGAGCTTTAACCTGTAATACAGCAAAACATGGCCAGATAGAGTTGTGAGCTTTAACCTGTAGTACAGCTAAACATGGCCAGATAGAGTTGTGAGCTCTAGTACAGCAAAACATGACCAGATAGAGTTGTGAGCTTTAACCTGTAGTACAGCTAAACATGGCCAGATAGAGTTGTGAGCTTTAACCTCTAGTACAGCTAAACATGACCAGATAGAGTTGTGAGCTTTAACCTGTAGTACAGCAAAACATGACCAGATAGAGTTGTGAGCTTTAACCTGTTGTACAGCAAAACATGAACAGATAGAGTTGTGAGCTTTAACCTGTAGTACAACAAAACATGGCCAAATAGAGTTGTGAGCTTTAACCTGTAGTACAGCAAAACATGGCCAGATAGAGTTGTAAGCTTTAACCTGTAGTACAGCTAAACCAGGCCAGATAGAGTTGTGAGCTCTAGTACAACAAAACATGGCCAGATAGAGTTGTGAGCTTTAACCTGTAGTACGGCTAAACATGGCCAGATAGAATTGTGAGCTTTAAACTGTAGTATAGCTAAACTTGGCCAGGTAGAGTTGTGAGCTTTTTAGTACAGCACAACATTGCCAGGTAGAGATGTGAGCTTTAACCTGTAGTACAGCAAAACATGGCCAGATAGAGTTGTGACCTTTAACCTGTAGTACAGCTAAACATGTCTAGGTAGAACTGTGAGCTATAGTAAAGCCAAACCAGTCCAACTAGAACTGTAAGCTGTGGTACAACCAAACCAGAACTGTGGGATAAACTGATGTGCTATAGGCCAGCCGCCTTGGTTGTCTGTGACCTGATCCCACATCGCAGTTGTCGGCAGAGAAGCCATCTTCATCCGTCAGAAAAGCAACCGTAGAAAGGCAAAATTTGATCGGCCAAAGAAAGATGTGTATCTCCGTCTTCATGGTTTTAAGAAACGCTGCTAACAAATAGGGCGCGATAATGATCTTCGGCGGGCTTATTGTTTCTATGGTGATGGGGGAGGCACTTGGGGGGAGGGGTATAAAGATTTTGATCTAGGTGTTGAACAGCGGAGATGGAGATACAACAGGCTGATAACCCAGACACTCTTGTAAAATACCAATCTTCTGCTCCGACGTGTCTGACTGATTAACTTTGACGATGGTCTTGAGAATTGTTGAGACACGATTCCTGGTGAAGCTTCGGCTTGCGCCCTGTCTTCCGAGGAATTGGAGCTAATAATATTAATAATAATAATAATAATAATAACAATAATAATAATAATAATAATAATAATAATAAATAGATAATTTATATAGTTGCGTATCCCAGTAAAGAACTGGGCTCACAGCGCTTTACATGAATGTAGTAATATACATATAAATCATAAATTAGCATTCATACCTTTATAATCACATTAATTACAGTACATAAAACAAGAAGGCTATGTTAATCATTAAAAGAACTGGTGTTTCAATAATTTTTAAAATAAATTTCGAAAAGATGTGTCTCAAATACTAATTTTAAAAGTTAAACAATAGATGTCGATCTCTATTGATTTTAAATCAAGCATGATGTGAGTTAACTATCAGAAAGCAAAACAGGGCGAAATAAGTGGTGGCAGGGGGCAAGTGACCCCATGTTCAAGGCAATTAAGTTTGGCCACAAATGCGTTAATTTTTTAATGTTTAAATCTTACAGTGTAGAAACTGGATAACACGATCATGCAACGGAGTGCATTTTATCTGAAGATACGATATAAATGATCAGATTGATGGAACATTTTAATTAGACTTAAGAACACGGGAATTGATAAACGAAACAAGTTTCAGAATACTTTTTAAAAAATCAGTCTTTAGAACTTAAAATTTTTCTTCAATGGGTATTTTAAAATACCTTATTTACTTTGGAATCTATTATTTGGGATGAGACTTAATTCTTATGATAGACATTTTGTTTATTTACACGAAAACTTAAGGTGTTCCTTGAAACATATTGGCTTCAAAAACTTTTAATTATTAATCTATTAATATACCGCGTGTGTGGGGGCTAGTGCTACAATTTGAACTAAACTTAAACAGTATCTCAATATTTGAAGGGTTTTTTTTATTTTCTACTCCAAATTGTATTTTTTCTGTTGACTTATACGTTTGTAATTTCCATGACAACATAAGTTCCTTGACACAAACCAAAGTTTCACTTAAGCACAGTGTAAACTATTCTGGAACTATGATTTAATGGCAGGATGGTTCAACCTGTCCAAACTCGACATGCCAAAGTCGTTGGTTGTTGACAACAGACACAACATACGTCTCATGAACGTGGAAGTGATTTGTGTGCAGGTCATGATGGCCAGGAGTTACCCGGGCTGATGCTCATTCCATCGCTAACACACCGAGCTTCTCTATAAACCGATGGGGACTGTCCGTATGCAACAGTGTCTTCAGGGATTGTGCACATTGTGCAGTCAAAAAATCAGGAAAAAAGTACCCCCATAGGTATATATATATATATATATATANTATCAGTTAAAGAAAAAGTAATAAATAAATAAGAAATAATAAAATGAAATAGGCCAAGAAAGAAAATGAAAATAAATTAAGAATATAAAAGCTGTTTGTCTCTACAACTATGTTTTCAAATCACAATCATGGTTATTGCAGGAATACAAGTTATTACAAATTCGGGGCACCTTCTTTAATGTTAAATTTGTCTTGTATTTTTTAATGTATTTATCTTTGTATAATTGTTACATTTTATTTTTGATACATTTGTGTATGTGTGTATGTGGCTGAATCACATTTTGTCCACATTTCCTGAAACATGATGTACCTTATAAGATGATAATTTGCACTATAGACGTAAGCGACCAAACTTATTAGTTATATGTTTCAATGGCTTCCAGATCGCTTGTAATATCTTCAAAGACCAATGTAAACTTTTTTTTTTTAAATATAAGATTTTTCAAATACTGATTTTAAAAGATACATTTCAGAAGCGTTGGTTGAGCGGTAGTGCGCTCGGCTGTCGTACCGAGAGTTACGGAGTCTAGCCTCGGTTCTGGCCATGTCCTGGAGTGGGTGGGAGAACCTGAAACCGTTTGGAGAAAGTAAAGGCGGCTGGGCGTTGTGTTGGCCACACAATCCCTCGGTAAGCCGTGGCTAAACGACAAAAAATAACCCAGTAAACGTTACTTCACCAGCCCCAATAGGCCATCAGGGTCAGAAAAGGGAGTTTAAGTTGTTGTTTTTTAAATACTAAATACTACGAAATAAAATTCCCAACAAAAATTTTAGTTAATACAATCAATAAAAATTAAATGTAGTCCACTTTGACCTATTTCGTACAATAACAATGTGTACAATCAAAACATTGAAGCTAAATATGTTTAAATCTACCTCGTTATTTTATTCCATCCTTTTACTTGATTTGTTATTTAAATAATTTTAAAAATTGTTTTTACACTTTCTTGGGTTACCTTGTGACTTTTTTCCTGTGACTTTTTTCCGTCCGGTCACCGTCTGTAGACATCTCGGTATTTTCCTGTCGTAGAAATTTAACGTAGTTCGTTTTCATTCCAGTCGCGTCTGTGTTTAGGTTTATGAGAAATGTCTTTCCGGGAAAAAGTAGAGTCGTTTTTCTCTTTTCTTTGAATTCAGAATCGATTCAAAATTATTTTCAGACAAAATCAGAAAAAAGGTAGGAAAATAATACTCTGTGTCGGTTGCATGTAAGTTATTATTATTATTTTTTTTTTAAAGCTTGAAAAGTTTGCTAACATATTGTTGTGGATCGGAGTCGAGCTACCAAATCGCTAGAAAGAGAATTTCATCCGATTACGAATCCACGATCCTCACCCTGTGACGCGGCCGTATGTAGGTTTTTATGAGATCCATTCCACGGATGTCTCCGCCGACCTGAGGGTATTCGGATAGGGTGCTAAAACTCAGGGGAGCCCGAACTGATGTGGAGTTGGCATATTTCATGGCTCCCTCAGCCCCAATTCACACCAACGTCTGGAATTCCTGGGGCTGGGGAGGTGGGAAGGGGGATAATAGTACCTTGTGTTTGAAGTACGTATTCGTAGAGGAAACAAACGGCCGTGCCACTGGGAGGATGGCATTTGGGGGCGAGATCTCCAACGGTCATTTCCACACAGATACTATCATCTCAGAATTCCTGTAGTAGCCAAAGATTTTGTTGTCTGCTTCTAAATCTTGAGGTCATATATGTGGTGGATCAGTGGCGGATTTAGCTTTGTCTGCGTGGGGGGGCCAGGAGAATTTCAGGGGGGCGCCGAAAATTTTACTGATAACAGATCATTGCGTAAATACTAGGGCTATTAACGATTAATTTAAATTTAATTGTTAACTTTTGAGAAATTAAAGATTAATTAATCGTTAATTTCGATTAAAGTCAAAAAATTTAATTTATGATGTCATAAGTAACACTTATTTAACGTTCTTGATAAAAATCTAAATAAAACTGGAATGTCTCCTTTATATATAAACTTTTCACAAATTCGGGGCACCTTCTTTAATGTTAAATTTGTCTTGTATTTTTTTAATGTAAAACTGTGTTGACATTAATTGGTTCAAGTGATGAGCGGGTCTAATTGACAATATAACCAGCAGAACTGAACAATCATTGACATGGAACATTTGTAACTGGTATGCTCAAAACGGTCTTGGCAAGGAATGACATTATCAGATATTGATGTTCATTAAATTTCCACCATTGTACAAGATTAATTGATTCAAAAACTTTCATCTCAATTTTGTAACGCAGTAATTCATCAGAAGAGCTGTCGTCATTTCTGTCTCCAAGTCAAACTCCATTACTACCATTATACGCTTTTCATTTGGCTTGATAAGTAGGCAAACTTTATCAACTTTTTTTAACATTCCCGTCAGTCAATATTTTAAAACCAAAATGTACGTGTAATCTTCAGGAAATTCATTATTTAACCGGCGCTATTTTTTAATTTTTTAAAAAAAAATTTTAATTTTTATTATTATTTTTTTTTACTTCCAATTATTTGTAAGTGATGGGTCAATTAATCGTTAAAAATAATTTGATCTTTTAACATTTTTACTGATTACTCGAGAATCTAATCATTAATTTCTGCAGCCTTAGAAATAATAATTAGTAGCCTACTAATTTAGTAAATATAAACAAATATGTTTTCAAAATAGTGACGTATATTTATTTCAATAGTATATTTTTTTATCTAAGAAAGAAACTTAGTTTATGCGAATTTGTATAGAGCCCTGAGCCTTATTTAAACTCCTTTATACGTGAAGCTAAACGATTTATCGTTGATTCAAAGTCAAAGTTCTCATGTTCATTTGAAATTATTGCCAATCCAGACAGACGTTCGTTTTTCATTTTTGAGCGCAAATAGTTTTGATGATTTTCAATCATTGCTATTAGGAAGATTCAAGTAAATTTGTACAGAGTATTGACAAATTAGGGAGATCTAATGCCATTTATTTTTCAAACAAGAATGGTAGAAATTCTTTAAGTTGTAGCTCACTAGTTGTAGATAGTGATGGACGATGTGATGGACGTTAAGATGGATGTTGTGATGGACGTTGTGATGCATACAAATCTTTGAAGGTATAAAATTCAAAGATTGCTTCTTCAAGGTTAATGTGTATGTAAATTTTGCATCAACTTCGAAGATAATCTTTATTTTCTTCCAAAATTTTTGATGGATCAATTTCAATAGAAATAAATAGCTATGCCCCTTAAGTCATTAAATCGATCATCTATTTATTTTAGTAGTGTAACCAAGATAGTGAAGTACGTTCCAGATTTAAAACTAGTAGTTGGATCATCAGCCCTTTCATCTCTACTAAGTTTACCTACCATACTTTTATTTTTTGCAAATTTGAGTATCTTTAAATTGTGTTTTTAACATCTAGTTTGCAACAATTTTTGTTAATAGATTATTAGACATCTACTTTCAGAATTTTAAAAAGCTTGATCGCTTCTCTTTTCAACAAACTTATTTCTTACAACATCGATCAATCGTTTTGCAATTGCAATGTCAATACTCTTGCGCTACAATTGGTTTGATAACACGATAATATCAACCAACTTTTGTACAAATTGGATCAGAAAAAAAACAAAAGAATATTTGTTGTTAAAACAGATAGTCCCACAGCTTCTGCTCTGACACTTCCTCTATGTTATGTCGATTCCCCTAAATTTATATCTTCTAGAGTGGCTAGAAAAGTAGAGAATGATCCAACAACTGCATCGTCTGCATGCTTATGGCTTGCCCATCTTGTATCAGAAAGTCATTTCTGAACTTTTACTGATGATTCATATTGAGATTTATGATCTTTTTAATAGTATTTAGACTTGGTAAACTAGACGTAAAGAATGCATACAACCTTTCAGCTGAGCCAAAAACAAACCAAAAAAAAAAACAACTGTACATTACTGTGTACAGAAATTGCTTCGATAGTGACCAAATTCAAAACATGGGGACACTCTTAATTCCAGACATCACAGATGCGCCATCGTATGCCTTATCTCCACAGATTGTGATATCAATGTTTCGCTTTTGTAATGTGTAGTTCCGTTAGAATCTTCTAAGCAAATGCAGATTTGCAGCATTTCTGTTTACAAAAGTATACAAGCCTATAATCTGTCATCAACATTTCTTAATTTTAAAACTGAACGTAAAGTGATATCTGATCAATTTTAGATATATTAATGGTTGAATCAATAATTAAAGAAAAGAAATTTGAAGACTTAACTTTATTATCAATAGCTGCTGATAATTCAGGTGCAAATGATTGAATTAAATCAATTTGCACATTATTACTTAAATAAATTTCATTTTTCTTTTTAAACTTTAGATGACTGTCCAAAGTGGAATCATAGTTGACAAATAAACTTAACATTTAACTAAAATTTCCAGTATTTCTACAACTACCATCACTAAAGCAAGATTGTACTCTGTGTCCTCTGTTTTGCTAAAACAACGTCACGCCTATCATTCGTTTCAATACTTCTCTATTCTTTTCCACTTAGCGACGCTTCTGACTGACCAAACCAGATATACAGTTTTGAAATACGATATTTAGCAAGTCAATATTGTCGTATTGCAGTTATGTGATTGATTAAAAGTTTCGTGTTTAACAATCTTTTTTTTTCTCTAGTTACACCTTTTTAGTGTTCATTAAGGGCGTCTTAAGGGGGGGGCGCCATTTTAGACCCAACAGGAGCGCGGGGGGCGACCCGCCCCCCCTGCCCTATAGCTAAATCCGCCACTGTGGTGGATGCAATTTGCCAGGCTTTCTTGGCAGTAAACCAGATGGTTTTAGATATTTAAAAAAAAATTATTATAATAAAACGGTAATTTTTTTCATTAATCTGTTTTCATAATCATTTCAATACTAATTTCTTGTGTATTTTAAATCGTCGAATTAGATTTTATGTCGAGATTGAGGCTATACTTTATGATAAATGAGATACACACCTTTATCTGGCATATGCGTATGCAAAGGGGAGAGGGGGGCATTAGCCCCCTCCCACACATTTTAGAACAATATCATAAAGTTGTTACAATAAAACTTAACTAATATCTTTGCAAGTTTAATACATGGAACACAGAGTACACATATCAAACATAAAAAAGAATTTTATCTACAATTATAACTGATTAAATTACTGATAGTTTTAAACAAATTTTCTGTCACATTTTCAGCAAAAATAAGCAAGCTTTTATGTTTCTGTGTCAATATAGTTTCACAAAGCAAATAACCATTTGAATTTAATTTTCTTCGCTGATTACTTTCTCGCAAAAACGCTATAATTGACTTAATTGTTCCTATTGTGTTTCGTATAGCATTCACATTATTTAAATCGTTCACGGCAAGATTTAGTTTATGTGAACTGCAATGTACAAATGCTGCTTTTGGGTATTTTTTCTAATTATTGCTTGGACTCATCCATCTTTACCTGCCTTTGTAGAACATCCGTCGTATCCTTTACCAACAAGCCTTGTCATAACTAATTCCAATTCCAATGAATTTGTAACGATGGTGTTGGCTACACCTTCATCTGTTATATCAACAATTGTAACATATCCCCATTCCCCCACCCCTCGAAAAATTCCTAGAGACGCCCATGCTCAAACAACGTTCAAGTGATCCACTGTGACCCTTTCAGTTGTCATCTAAAACATTTCAACCAAACTCTCATTATTTTTACTCTAAAATATATCTCCTCCATTGTTTACTCGTGGAAACAAAAAAAAAATAGTTAACTCGTACTAGCCGCACGTTATATGCGCTGTTCTTTGAAAGAAGCGCTTGAAATAATACGAATATGAATCAGTGCAATAACACTTCTGGCATATTATTCGAGAGTAAGACACGAGATACAATTTTGTTGGTAAATAACTTAATAAAAAGTTTTGAGTTTGACGTCACATGATATGAACCTTATTCATAAATTTACATAAAGTTTTACTCTAATTCTAGTTATGATTTTAAATTTTAATTTCATACATGTCTTCTTTGCGTTTTTTTTTTCCAGTTTGCTTTAGTTATGGATTTGTGTACATTCTTTTTTATGCTTTTTACTACTAAATTATCTACTGCTTCTATGAATATTATTGCATGACATTCGTGTACACTTAATTTATAATGTAATAAATCATTTGTGCTCATACAAGCATAATCCAAGACTTTTCTTAACTTTAATATCGTTCATAATTTACTTTTATCATAATGATAACTTTATCAATATCTCTATATTCATAAAAATTATCTTCTCTGTTTTAATTTATTACTGTCAGGTGATCCATTTAACTTAAAAATTTGTTCGAAGAAATGAAAATTAATGCACGCTATTATAATGTATTATTTCATTACACACCCTATTACTGTAGATGCCATCTAGGGATCCTCATATTATACTAAAATAATTGTGTTGGACTTTTCAAAAACGCCTTATTACAGGTGCCATCTAGGGACCCTCATATTTCACCCAGAAGACCGCCCTGGCGTTTCCTCGTTTAGCGCAAAAAACATTTGGAGGTCATTTCTCCGGGTCAAAATGTTTGGCATTTGCAAAAACCGAGTGACAAAAACATTCGTTTTAGCCATGCGTCATCTCCGACAAACATTCTGGCCATTTATTTATAGTTGTTTACCAAGTTTTCCTCTCCTTTCATTGGAATAAACAAACCCCGCTAAACAAACACACAGAAAGTGTCG
>MUZC01001301.1:174903-237567 GCA_002072015.1 Radix auricularia
CCCCCCCCCCCCCCGCCTCCGTTCTTTTTCGGATGCTCATTTTTTAATTGAGTTGAGACTTTCTTTTCGGGTGAAAAATGAGAATTTCATTTATTGCCATGGGATTATCTTGATATAGACTTAGTTTTGGTTTTGAAAAAAAATATTATCATGTTGTTATCTATATTTACGTTTAGTTTTCACTATAACTGGCTATGCAGCATTTTCCTTTTACGCTAAATACAAGTATTTCCTTGTTAGTTTATTAAATGAAATTCCTCTAAAGTCAGATTATTTCAGCCTCGATGAAATTTCTATTTCCCTATTTCGTCTTCGTTTGCTATCTTAGATCGCCATTGCTAAATTTAGTTGGGGATTTTTATTTCATTTACATAAGTAACTACCGGGATCTATGATGAAACACTCGAGATTGTGTTCCAATAGAACTAATTTAGTGTAATACAGATTAACTAGAATGAAATCGGTAAGAGACCCAGTTCGAAATGTTATACTCTATTTCTCAAACGGCTGCGGTTTCCGACAATCTCTCCCGTTGACATCATCGTTATGTTCACAATCGTCACAACTTTGTCCCACCACCACGTGAGGTCACTTCAACTGACAGGTCTCTGCTGACACGTTTAATCCGCTCCATAGTTTATCAGGCCGAATGAGCAGTTACTCATTTTTTAGCGGGACGTGAGTTGTTGCACGTTATTATACGGGCCATCGAGACGTCCTCACGCCTAAAACTAATTTGAGTTCTCATAAGGCGACCGTTGGGGGATGGGGAGAGCGGGGAGGGTGGCGCCCGCTAGAAAATTTAGTGGAATGGGGTTATATAAATCCTGGACTCCAGTGGCACTACTCAACGGCAGCTTAATGACTGACGACTTGATGGTGGCATCTTGACGGGGGCCCTCTCCTGGTGCTGCAAATGTCTGCGAATATTGTCCATTCTGTAGCACAGTTAAACCATATCTGATTTCAAGTGCTGGTTGTTCTGACGTAATCTCTCCATGTAGCTGAACCTAGCAGTGATTTAACTATCATTGACCACAGCTGGCCTGTCGGAGACGAACAAGAAATGTCTAATATTAATAGAGGTCTCTTTTCCAGGTCATTTCAATTTGGCTTCATTAATATTCAATTTTACAGAGAAATAAATATCCTTTTATGTTGAGGGCGAAGACTGGGAGAGATGGTGAAGGGAGAGATGGGTAAAAAGAGGAAGGAGAGGGTAAATACAAAATATGAGGAGATGGGTTCCATGACAAAATGACAAGTGACAATATTACACATTTTTTGACCCTATCGTTTTGTCATTTTGTCACTTGTCGTTTTGTCGATTTTCACTTCACATTTTATCACTTGTCATTTTGTCTGGGATGGGATGTCCCTGCTTAGGATTTTAAATCTGAATAACGTAAATTGACCACTGCGAGTTCCCAGTTTCCTTTCTGCTATAGGTCAAAGTTTAGCCACACTTTAACACCATACCTACACCCCTTACCCCCAGCACAAAAAAAACCCCGACATTTGGCCGGAGGGTACCACACGACGCCAGCCCTCTTTGACCTCTGGCAGCTTGGAGCTTTTATTGCGTCTGCCTTGCATCGTTATAAATATGACGTCTACGGGCCTGCTGGTCCCCTATATCCTGGCTGCCGGCAGCGCGCGAGTGCCTGTTATTTGTTTGCTCTATGTGAGTACTGCTTTATTGCCTGCCATGAAAAACAACAAATTGTGAGGGCAAACTCCATAGCACGTTGAAGTTAGACCAAGTGCCGTGTGACATCACGCGCAAGATGTTGATCACGTAAAAAGATTAATAGCGGAACTCAAAATTTCATCAAGAAAGTATTTCAAACTCTCGTTTTTTCCATGGGCGATAGTTGCTGTATTCCGTAATATAAGTGTATTGTAATTGGTTGAGTCATCCACTAATGATCAATGATATAGATGCAGATGACGCTTGACACGTCATCGCGAAGCACTGGACATCATCTTAACTTCAACTTCATTCGTCGAATCGTTTCTTCAACCTTTATCTCCCAGTCTTGAAGTTTAAAAAAAAAAATTCTTTAAAAAATTTTTCTTTGTAGTCTAAGGTTTGAAATATATTATCAACTTTTTATTATTAATACGCACGCACACACACACGTTCGTACACACACACATACACATGCTTCTACCATTGCCTACACGCGGTAATACTGTCCATTCGTGTGCACCTTGCTCTTTTATGGACCGGCGTCATTATTTGTTTTAACAGACCGGCGTCATAATTATTTTTAACAGACCGGCGTCATTTTTTGTTTTAACAGACCGGCGTCATTATTTGCTTTATCAGACATGCGTCATTATTTGTTTTAACAGACCGGCGTAATTATTTGTTTTAACAGACCGGCGTCTTTATTTGTTTTAAAAGGCCGGCGTCGTTAAGTGAGTCTATGAATTAACCACCAACTCCCTCGACTTCAACAACGTCTGCCGGAACCTCCCGCGCCAACTCGGGTTGAAAAATACGACTGAAAAATTATACCCAATGCAATTTTCATGGCCCGTGATTCTTTTCAACACCTCAAGACTGGAGCCCCCGCCACAGAGCCTGGTCCGGGGCGCAAGGCCCGTATTTGTTGGCGCTGTGGAAGTCGAGACAGACACCCGTATTTTGTGGGCCGCCAATGGCCTGAAGATGTCTCCGCATGACGGCACGTTATGAAATAATCGACACTTGATCTGACCTTCTCAGCGGAGGGCTTCTGCGGGTGGTGAGGTTGAGGTTTGCGCCACCATCGGGGTGTCTGTTAGACGCTTGAGTGACTCGGCGCGGGGAAACTAGGTGGTCAGGTACTGTGCAGACGTCCCTTAAGCCCCAACTGTCTGGTCGTCTGCCGTCTAAGTTACCAGAGGTAAAGGCAATGTGATGGTCTGATGTTGTTTGCCGATTCAAAGGGGATCAAAGATGGAATGACCGACATTTGTTAGAGAAAAACAATGACGAATTGCTCTTTAAGTAAAAGAAATCGGTACTAGAATTCTACTCGATATTGTAGGAAAGACAATTTTTGTCTTGGTTCTATTAAAACATTAACTATGAACTAGAGTAGTTAATTTTATCTCTTGAGGTCAAAATTAATTCATTGCTGGCGGCAATGCAAACATAAACTTTTATATATTTGTTTTGTTTTGGTGGGGGTGGGTGGGGGACTGGGTGTGTGTTTTGGGGAGGTTGGCATGCTTTATAATGTTCATATTGATAAAATCACGGACTACTACTACATTAAACGGTATGAGGGCACTATTTTCGTACACTACCTCAACCCAGGGTGTTAGGGCACTACTTTCTTACACTACTTTAACCCAGGGTATTAGGGCTAGGGCATTACTTTCTTACACTACTTTAACCCAGGGTATTCGGGCTAGGGCATTACTTTCTTACACTAATTTAACCCAGGGTATTAGGGCTAGGGCATTACTTTCTTACACTACTTTAACCCAGGGTATTAGGGCTAGGGCATTACTTTCTTAAACTACTTTAACCCAGGGTATTAGGGCTAGGGCATTACTTTCTTACACTACTTTAACCCAGGGTATTAGGGTTAGGGCATTACTTTCTTACACTGCTTTAACCCAGGGTATTAGGGCTAGGGCATTACTTTCTTACACTGCTTTAACCCAGGATCTAAGGGCACTACTTTCTTACACTAGTTTAGATTTACCGCGAAGCAAATATTGATGTGTGTTTGTGAGATTTAAAATTATGCATAAAAAGTCGATGCTGTGCAGCTTTGCACAAGATATTTATAAATTTACACATGGACCAACGAACCTAAAGGGAACATGGCCTTGATCTCTGAGTTACCGAAGCCGACATTCAACTGCTTTCTTTAAATTAATTAGGATTTTCAGACATTTTGGGCAACTACCATATGATTTCAGATTTACAAATGAAATAAAAACTACCAATGCCAATCTGCGTGACGAAAAGTTTTTGTTTTATGATTTTGTTCCTCCACTGTCTCATCTGCTTTCAGAAGTCGTCTAGTCGAAACGTCCAATTGTTATTTATTTTATTTCAAGTTTTAAACTATCGTGTTCCTTCACACAGCTTGATCCCAGTCCTTCTTACTTTTTGTCCTTTTAATAATTTTTTACGGCTCAAGACGTTATCAAATGTCTTGTTTTTGTTTTTTATTCTTTAGCCCGTGAGAAAAATCTTCATGGAAAACTAGACGCTCGGCATGTTTTAATGCAACCTGGAGACCTATTTGATTAAATGAATTCGTAGTCTATATAATTTTTTTCCGTTATTTTTAGGTGTTGATATAATCTTCTGAGTTTAATTTAAAAGAAAAATAATAATAAAAAAATAAAAAATAATAAAATAAAAAAATGAGCTTGAACTTTATTTATAGTTTGTAAAGAATATATTTATTTTTTTTTGTTTTTTTTAATGTTAATAGAAAACTTCATTTCTCCTGTAAGACTTTTTGAGGTTGAGGGCCGATTAAATTTTTAGTGGTGAAAAGAATTGAACGTAAGTGTTTTTAGTGCTCATTAAAAAAAGGGTTGTAATTTGATCCCCACAGCGATCTTATCACTGCGCTGAATAATACATTTAAAAGCCACCACAAACAAAGACAAAAATAGTTGCTTTTTTTAAACCCCAAAATTACAGGGCAAACGCAGTGGACCAAGACACAATGACCTTACCCCACCTGCCATGTCTTTAGGCGATCAGATTTAGATAAGTTTTGCGTATTTTGTTATAACATAATGAATACAATGTATTCATGCATGGTAAAATAACCTGCAAAGAACGTAAGAAATGTTATATTATTTTTTTTCTTTAAAACGTTAGAAATGTTATATTAAAGTTCACGAATTGCATATTGTTAATTTATCTTCCTTGTCCTTTAACAAATGAATGCTGTATTATTGTATGGCACACAACTTCAAAGTTAAATTCGAAACCTTTACACATATATTTTTTTATCTGCAAAATGTATTTACAAGATTCAAAAATGTCTTACTAAATCTGAGACAGGGAGGCAACTACACATGTTGGAGCATCATGTTGAAATTTACAGATTTGAAACATTTACACTGTTGTCTACAGTTTACAATTATAATTGACACGTTGTCTCCCCTGGTTGGACTCTGGGGGGCAGCATAAATGTCATTGAAATCCACATTTAGTTACAGGGCATTGTCCCACTAGGTGCCCTCTAACAACACTAAATTCTAATCTGTTATATATTTGTATCACACCTTGTTATTTTCTACTACGAAACCAATGAAAGGCAATTGGGATATGTTTTAGACTTATTCTATGACTATATTATCATTGTATCAAACCTTGTTCTTTTCTACCATGAAACCATTGAAAGGCAATTGGGATATGTTTTAGACCTGTGCTATAACTATAATATATCTGTATCACTCCTTGTTATTTTCTACCACGAAACCATTGAAAGGTAATTGGGATATGCTTGTTCTTTTCTACCATAAAACCATTGAAAGGTAATTGGGATATGCTTGTTCTTTTCTACCATAAAACCATTGAAAGGTAATTGAAATATGCTTGTTCTTTTCTACCATAAAACCATTGAAAGGTAATTGGGATATGCTTGTTCTTTTCTACCATCAAACCATTGAAAGTTACTTGGGATATGCTTGTTCTTTTCTACCATAAAACCATTGAAAGGTAATTGGGATATGCTTGTTCTTTTCTACCATAAAACCATTGAAAGGTAATTGGGTTTTGTTTAAGTCTCATTCCGTGTGAGGCGAGATATGCCCTGGCGTGGCGTCAACCCAAGCGTCATCAAGGAGTCATACACGTGCCAGGTTCCAAGATGCCGATCCTCCCTACCATTCGACGCCCCCTCCCCGTTGAGTTTGAAGTGCTTACTTTACGGGGGCCCTCGTTTAAAGTCTCAAAAGCTATAGTGAAGCGCCAAGAGCCGTGTATGCTATGCTCGAAGTCTGATGTATGGAGTAATTTAAGTCTGAATGGGAGGAAGAGCTAGAATGTCAATGTCCCGTGGAGACTGGAGAATCACCTTAGTGTCAGTTTTCTCCATAAAACACAAACAAGGGATCGTTGGCAACTGGTCCGAAGAAAGATGCGGCAAAACACACAAAAATATGAAATTAAAAATGCAAAGACAACCAAAAAACGACCATAAATACTTTAAAAAAACTATAATTAAAAATAAAAGTGAAAAAAATCGCTTGGTAACACAAGCATACAAAGAAAGGTGTATTAAATACAACATGACGTTTAAAATAAAATATTAAAAGTTGCATCAATCTTTTTTCAAGGGGAACCAATTAACTCGTTTGAGAATACTTTTCGCTCTAAATACGTAAATACGTTCCTGATGACTTAGATGGGATTATTGTAAAGCACTTAATTAATGTGTATAGGAGGACGAGTTCGTATGTTCGTTTATTCCGTCTATGAGCCATTGTCGTCGGACAGTGTCATCATAGCAACGATAGCGCTCGGGATGCTCAACCATGACCAAGCATCCACACATTACTGCTCGAATTCCCCCCCCCCCACCACTAGCTCTACGTCATCAGCCCCTCTCAGTCTCGGCCAGTAATCCCATTGCCACCATGTTTCTGATTGTCTATCACTTATGTTGCCCCATGAAATGTATCACGTTTTATGTATCACGATATGCTCCGATTGAGTTGAAAAATTACTTACATGGAGATCTTCCACATCTCTTGATTTCTTGTTTTCTACCCGTGCTTCGTAATGTCATTGTCTGACATTTTCCTAAAATTGTCCTAACCTAAAGAGGTTTATTAACGTATCCCCTAAGCGTAAATTAATAAAGTAATATTCTTGTTGCCGCATTAATTAAATTATGTTTACATTTTGAAACGTTAAATAGACACCTCAGGCTCGGGCGTCTGTCACGTAGTAAATGTTAAAATCTTAAGGTAAAACTTTGAAGTCACCCAGCTTTGAAATAATAATGAGATTTATTTGTTAATGACAAAAAGTCAGTCACGCGGATGGTGGCCGTAACCCATTTACACAGGCCCCCTCCCCCTAATACAATAACTTCAGAACATGGTACTAGACCTCCAAGTTTAGAACCATCATCAACAATGGTCCTAGAGCTTGAAAGTGCGGGTAAAACACACCTTTAAACTATGGGATCTTTTTTTCCCCCGTCTTCTCTACTCTCATCGCCAAAACGGCCTCGCTATAAAAACGCAACGCTGGGGTAGCGAGACTTGAGACTGACAGAGTTTCCCTTTTTGGCGTTCCCGTCCGCCGTCACCTCGTCCGCTATTGTCTCCCTTGAACACACGGTTCTCCTGTTACTTGGAGCGACCTTCCTTATTTCAGCGCTGGAAATGGCCCTTCTCAGTGGAAAAAGAAGAAAAAAAGGCGGCAAGAGCATCGGTCTGGCGACCCGTTGTCTCAACAGACAACTTTTGTTGAAGGTTACAATGCCTGCGCCCCTTGTTTTTCCCCCCTGATGTCATCCAGCGGCAAAGTCACCGCGTCGGCTGTTTATTCTTTCCTTCTCCTTGTTCACTACGTTTAGAAAGTCAAATGGGGCACAGGAGGTAACATGGGAGGAAAGGGAGACAGGGATAAAGAGAGAAGGAGAGGAGGGAGAGAAGGGAAACACGCTGGAATACAAAATGACTAGCAGAAGGTTTTTACCACAATTAATACTTGTTTGCCCGCTAGAAAATTGGAGGCTTGGGGGATTGCTTAGCGTTAGCAATAAGCCCTTATTACCCGCCCTTGTTGTCCGGGTGATTGATAGGAGTGCATTGAGATTCACAACACCCTATGATTTGGTGGGGGTGAGGGGAGAGGGCGAGGGGCCAGGAAAGGGAAAACTGGGAAGGGGGATGTCGTTTGGCCAGACCAAGGATGTTGTACAGATAAGAGAAAAATTTAAATTTTTGAGCGAGGGAACGGATGAGCCAGAGGAAGACGATATACAAAAGAGAGAAGGAAAGAGAAGAATAGAGAACATGGGATTTGTTTCGTTTTTTTATCCCTTCATTTACGTTCATTAAGGTATTGAGGTTTGATCAGTTTTTTATATTTAATTTTTTTTTTTTAATTCATTACATTTCTAATATTTCAAATTTAAACCAATCACGTCAAATAGTAAAATCCAAGACTGTATTGAAGTTCGTTAAAAAAAAAATTATGTTTTATTTTTTTACCCAATAAAATTTAAGATATTTTTAAAACAAACACGAGAAACTATCGTAAAAAAAAGAATTAACTTATAATGCTTTAATGATTTTTTTAAAACTGTTTATTTGCTTAAGTGAGGGAATTTCATATGAACATAAAAAATCACGGACTCTCTATCATTGGATGTAAGACTGTAATCGTTGTGTTGTGACATATTGTTAGGCTCATACACACCCTGTTTGTGACATTTGTCAGGCTCATACATACCCTGTTTGTGACGTATCGTTAGGCTCATACATACTCTGATTGTGACGTATCGTTAGGCTCATACATACCCTGTTTGTGACGTATCGTTAGGCCCATCTTATCTTGTTTGTGACGTATCGTTAGGCTCATACATATCCTGTTTGTGACGTATCGTTAGGCTCATACATACCCTGTTTATGACGTATCGTTAGGCCCATCTTATCTTGTTTGTGACGTATCGTTAGGCTCATACATACCCTGTTTGTGACGTATCGTTAGGCTCATAATACCCTGTTTGTGACGTATCGTTAGGCTAATACATACCCTGTTTGTGACGTATCGTTAGGCCCATCTTATCTTGTTTGTGACATATCGTTAGGCTCATACATATCCTGTTTGTGACGTATCTTTAGGCTCATACATACCCTGATTGTGACGTATCGTTAGGCTCATACATATCCTGTTTATGACGTATCGTTAGGCTCATACATATCCTGTTTGTGACGTATCTTTAGGCTCATAGTTACCCTGATTGTGACGTATCGTTAGGCTCATACATACCCTGTTTGTGACGTATCGTTAGGCTCATACATACCCTGTTTGTGACGTATCGTTAGGCTCATACATACCCTGTTTGGGACGTATCGTTAGGCTCTAACATACACTGTTTGCATGTTATCCATCTACTTATCTTTAAGCCTGCTTGCAGTCTCACCCACATTTGGATATAAAATATATCGTCATCAATAAGCTATCAGCGAGTTTCGACATACACCCAGATTTGAACATAAGACTGTGCCACCAAATTACATTTTTGTTTGTGACTTAGGAACGATTCCCAGATATTGATATCCCTTTAAAAAAACAAGTTCGCCCATTTGACCAGCTGGTATGAGAAACTATAGTCCAAAATTTAGCCAATCAAATGTAATGTTCATTTGGGGATTGTGTGATAAAAACATTAAATAAAACAGTGAAAGATTGCACACCATTGTGCGCAATGAGGACGGTGCATACAAGATCCAGACGCGTTAAATAAGATTATTATAGATACGTGCATGTCTTTAACTTCTGCTTTGATCACGTAATAATATTTTTTAAAGGTTTTGGAAGCCATCTTGACTTGTAGAATGAAGTTGTCCTTACTCCATGTCTATTCTACAATAATATTTCTAGTGTTAACACTCATAACAATGTGAAAGCTTTCTATAACCTGGAATAATATTTCTAGTGTTAACACTCATAACAATGTTAAAACTTTCTATAACCTGAAGTTTCAGACAATAGAATTGTTCTATACCAGACGTCACGCCCTGTCACTTTTAATCAAAGGGAGGTAAAACCTGGTCGGAGTAGACCTAAGCTCAACCACTGAGCACCGTGACATATCTCCTGGCACCGTTATCCCCATCATTCCCATCCGACTGCAGGGAGGCCAGGGGTCAAAGTTGAGTGAGGTCGTGAGGGGCGTCGTTAAACGATAAGGGCGCCAATGAAAGGAGGACAACAAACTTTGTATTTTACGAGCACGCGGAGATCTATGCGGCCTCGTCCGTGTCAATTATCCGGACGTGAAGGGTCGGGTACTATCTCGTGGTATCACTAGGTCCGGATTAGGTGAAGCCCCGGGACTGGGGTTAATGAAGATTACTGTGAGGCGTAATGGCTGGCTTATCACGTCATGATACAGCCCCGAGGGACAATTAAGATCATGCTACGTGCAGAAGTAAGTAAGGACATGCCTCTCTGTGTGACTCACTGTCTTCCTAAAGTCATCTTACGACTCCAGAATTTTTTCTGTAACTATAGATACAAAAGTTTTTATTTTCCGACAGGAAAAATGACTTAAATTACAATGAATTTATGTGGAGACAAATATTACGACAATATGACAGTGATTTTCAAGAATATTGAGTATTGGTTGAAACATCTTCTCGCCTTGTCGGACATTTAATTTTTATTTTTTTTTAAATTTACCTGAAGATGGTTAGCGCGAGGAGAGCGGTTAGAAATTTTTTTTTTTTTTTATTTTAAAGGAGATAATTATGTTTTCAAAAAAAAATACAACTGTTAAATAGCGAGGAAAAGCTATGTTAACAGCCATTCAAATTCAACATTTGCCGAGAAGCACTCTGTTTTGTGGAAAATAGTTGTAATCCTATATATTCTCCATGATCTTAAGTTTAATTAATCATTAACCATGTATCCTTCCTTTTTATTGTAAGGGGAAAATAAGCACAAAAAAAGAAAGAACAAAGAAGAAAGAACAATTTTTACATACACATCGTGTCCCCTCACGACGGCTCCACTTTTTTGCCACCTGTCTAAGGCCGTCAATGGCTGGGAGAAACACCATTCCCTTCCCTACCCCCGTGCTACTCTGTGCCACTCTAGGTCCTGGATGCTATCCCTCAAAGGATGACAGGTCGTAGCACTGCTCCTCAACAGAGGCCGTCAAGCGACAAACGACCATTTTCACGCAACACTCACACGCCAAGTGCTCAATCCTGACCTTCACGTAACACGGATATAATTACCATAGGCCTCTAGACCCTGAAATCAAGATCTTGGTCTTAGAACAAATTTAGATCTTTTTAAAAGCTGGATTCCCACGTCAAATTCTAAGCGATGAGGGCGGGAACTCTTTCAACTCAACACCAAAAAACTTTCTTGGGTATCATTTCATTATTACAAAAGTAACAAAGACAACATAAAACGGGAACCAAAGTTTTTGAAAACTATTTATGTAATGTTGCCGTTAAGCTGCTCGGCCGCGTAGATAGCTGTGCGATGGCGTGAAGCAGTTTAGAATAATCGCGCATTAAATTTTGAAATTGAAAATATAGCTGTGCTTGTGTGGGGTACAGTTTCGAAACACAAAATCGATGCTGTGAAATATGCGCACCAGTTTTTTTTAATTTTTTAATTTATTAATTTTTTTTTTACTTTGCACACGGACCAATGGACTTTAGAAGGGATATTGTACACAAGGGAGGGTCCAGAGAAGAGATGACCAGAGTTGAGTGAAACAAGGTTTCATCTATGAAACAATAACAAATGATTAAACAATGCCCGAAGAAGAGTAAACAATAGCTGAACCATTTTTCATTTGGACTTTTTGTTTATTTCAAAACTCAGGAAATGGCTTACAGGAAATCCCGTCTTTAAGAATTGGAATATTCTATTAGAGCAAAGCTGACTGTTATCAAAACCTTCGATAAAATCAGAGATTTATACACTAGTCTTGGATCTTGTTAGAAGTTATTTTGATTAAAATTCTTTGAGTTGTTCGAATACTTGTTCATAAGTTGTGGATCTTAGTATGTTCAAGAATCTTGAATTTCGTAAGAAGCCGCTGAGGTAACGCTTGGTTTCAACAGAGGATGATCGTTGAATACCAGAAGTCCTTATATTTCATAAAACGCTCACCTCACATGGATGATATGATGTTTAATGACTTATCAAGATATATTAATCCCATTTAATAAAAGGCAGTGGTCTGTGCGGTCCTTGATAGCGATTGGTTCCTCAAACACATACAGCCAATCACAAGCGGAGAAAAAATAAATCTCATTTCCACATTGAAAAATTTACTCGAACTTCCAAACGAATTGGTTTTAGGGCATTTTTGTCATCATTGAGTACTGAGGTGTCACGCCTGCTAATCTTTATTGTTACTCCTAGATAACATGCTACAGAAACGACGACGAAACGTCCTTGAACCGGCTTTGCTGCTCGTACATAATAAAACATTAGTGTGAGTAGACAGAAAATACACCAGGAAAAAAACGCCAAGCAAAGAAAGTCACTGAACTTATTCAAGTTACAAATAAAGCGTAACTTTATATAATGAGTCCCCATCAGCGGCTCTACTTCAACTTAAAGGAAAAAACGGTTATAACTATTTCATATCTTTTGAATTCTTTGAACTTTTCAATTTCGCGACTTTATTTCTGACATTTTTGCCCCTTTTAATTTAAGAAATAATACCATTTATAAAGATACAACTCTAAAGGTTGGTCCACACCATGTCAAAAGTTTCAAAGTCTCTGTAAATAGCTACAAATAAATTATGAGTTTGCCAAATAAAATAGAGCGGGACGCAACTGTGACGGAATTTTCCATAGTTATTTAACTAATTTTTATAAAAATTTGAATGGAAATTTTGATGTGTGAAACTACCTTAATCTTATTTTCTTAACATCACACACATTTATATATCCCAAGATACTAGCCGTTAAGACGATATTCTATCGAATATATTACAGACATTCCTTCTATAATAGAGGTTTAAAGCGTCTTACACTTATCCATGGTTTACCTCCAATCTTTGATTTTTTTAATAGTTTTGATTTTTGATAGTGTGTTGATTCTCCTTGTTTGTACAGGCGACTCTTTCCACGCCTGGATTCCAAAAAATATATTCATTTAGAGATGATACAAGGAGTTAATATAAATAATCCTTCCTCGCATTCGGATACTCACAATCAGGAAAGACAGTAGTCCAGGGCCTCGTTGCCTAGGTCAATTCATAATTTAAGTAACACTTGGTGGTCATCTTTACCATAATGACGTCAAGTTTAGTGTGACGCCATCTTTTTTTTTTTTTTTTTTTTTTTTTTTTTTGTTTCAAAGGTTCATGTAAACATGCAATTTGTTTCAAAACGGAAGTAAGAAAAAGTCACACAATAAAAACTAAATTCTCCTTTAAACCTATAAGTACGGATTATCGGAACGTGGATTTAATGGATAAATACCCCCCCCCCCCTCATTGTACACCCCATACTCCTGTCTCTTCTTTTCTCTTACAACTAAATTCTGTTCTTTTAAATCTTAAAATGTGAAATTTCAAGTTGAAATGGTGTCTAACATCATTGAGAATTAGCAAGACTCGTGTTGAAGACGACCTTAATTGTTCTCCAAGCACATGGCCTTCCCCTCTGACCTTCGCCTAATAAGTGTCACAAGTTTCGACCGGTGTCCTTCCTTTCGACCAGTTAATTCCATTTTACATTCACGCCCATGACTTCTCGCCCGTTTAATCTAAATGGCCGCTCACGGGACACAACCCTCCATAGATCAGTAGAGTGACGTCCGCTTGAGTTGACACCCACTTGTATGTTTTCTGATACAGCTCCATGTTCTATCTCCTGCGCTCATCGTTTTGGGGACGTGCTCGTGTGTTGATGAGGGTGTAAACAAGCCGCGAGACCACACAGGAGGGCTAATTAGGCGAGATGTTTACGTGATTTTTAACCACGTTCGTCTCAGAGATACTCGTTTCTAGATCACACCTTGGGCTTGTTTACTATTCCGTGAGATCATCCCTTAGCTTCGTGTTCATCTGCGTCACCGTGCCTTTATAAAAATGGCGACTTGAATGTTTTGTCTATAAAACATGAAACAAAATACAATGATTTTCCAGGGAAGGCTATTTTTGTATTCTTCTAAACCCACTCTTATCCATAATTTGATATGTAGCGTTTTATATGTAATCACGTGATGGCTTGCAAGACATGGAAAAGGTTGAACAGTGAAGAAGGGATCAATTTAACTGACAAAATAATAAGAGAACAGGTACTTTGAAAGGCAAACCACAAACCTTTTCGTCATCAAACTTGAGCTCGACGACAACAACACACGTGGTTTTAAACTAACGGCGTTACTCAAGCTGTGGGTGGGGGGGAGGAGTTATGTTTTGTGGAGAGTCAAATATCATCATCGACATAATCGTCTCCCACGAGCGCATCATTGACTACTTCAACAGTCGTTGCCGACACGAGGCCCCGAAGATCCCCGAGTAATAAATCGTCAATTTCACGCTGTCGCATGGAATTAGCACTCACACGAGGTTCCGGGGCCATTTTTTACGCTGGTCGCCCCAATCTTTGACCTTTCTCTCCTGACCTCAATCGCGAAGGATTTTTGCGAGGTTATCTGACGCATATCTTGACTTCCTGTTCACCTCATCTTACCCAGGTTTCAAAGTTGTCACCGGAAGGAAACATGGACGATAATGGCCGTTGAATGAGACCAAGAAAGTGTGACTTTCAGTTATTTAGTCCCAATCTCTATGTTATATTAATTTGTGGATTTAATAAAATTACGTGAATTAAAGAAACAAATCTCGACTTCCTTGTTTAATTGGCATTTTTTATTTAAAAAATCGAAAAACTATTAATGTTACAAATATTAATGGTACTGACCTTTATATTTCAACAAAAGACTTTTTAAAAATTTATACCTGTAACCTGCTAAATATTTATGTGGTACATAGCGACATAACACACTGACTACCAACTTGATATACCCGAAAAGTTTTTACGATTTGCTGCATCATTAAAAATGTACTCTATCGTTGTATTCTAAAGAATATAGATATGTTTAAAATTTTCACCACACCAATGTGGAAACACCTATATATTTGATTTAATACCAAGGGCACACCACAGCTAAAAAAATAATGAAAACTAGTAAATTATAGGAGATGATGTTGCTGAGTCTACAGCAGGGAACTATTCCAGTTTATTTAGCCTGAAATGGACACACATTGATCGTCTTTAATAAACATTTTCAAAATGTTGATGTTTTACAACAAATAAAAAGGACTTACAATATTTTTTTTATGCAGCAGTCATTTCGCTCTAATAGTTGTTGTAATCTAAAACGCGTCTTTTGTTAAAAACATTGAAAACTTTCTTTTACAAGTGTGCAATTAATACGTCATTTAGATCTATACGTGCCGTTATATAGAAATAATATAGAAAATATATTTTTATTAAAAGCTCTTTAAAACCTAATTAAATAATTACATTATGTCAGATGAAACAATAGACAAAATTATTCTTGTAGAATTCTTATAACTTATATTTATTTTAAAGAAATGTCTCAATCTCCTATTCCTTTTATTCCGACCCGCTTGACCCAGTTTCGTGAGGTTAAAAATGTTAACTTTTAGACAAACCGTATAAGTATAAGCTATTAGCATCTAAGTTTGAAAGCATCAATCGATTGCCATAAATTAAGTTCAGGTCTGGAGATCGAAGACCTTTCTCTCCCCCCCACCCCTCACCCCCATACCTTATGGGGTAAGACCGAGTTTCTTTGCCACCAACTTCAGAGCTCTGATGAAACCAAGCGCTTCCTTTTGTTCTCTCGGGTCTCCTGCTCCACTACAATTTTCCTTTATCATATTAAGCACTGAATAGATCAGGCCCGGCGTCACGTGTAGGGAGGCCAGACTAATCCCCATTTAAAGTGTGATAATTCTATTGACCCCGCATAACTTCCCTTGGTTCTGTGGGATGCACCCGTCGCCCTAGACAGAGCCGCGTCTGGTCCCCGGCGTTGTCATGGACGCTTCCACCAATCATAATCAAACCATTTACAAACATGAATGCAGGCCTGGGGAGCCGAATTATGAGCGCCCGAAGCCCCAATATCCCCGGGGCTCAAGACGTCGAGGCGAGTCCCCTGGACACATCCTAAGGGGCCTGAAAGCAAGAAAACACTGCTGGTTCCAGATGGACTGGCTTTTGGGGATTAGGGGAACGGGTGAAAATTTATATTATGTATTCCTGGTTGTGATCGCAGTGAGGGCGAATTGACGAGATGTTTAATGATGACAAACGATGTGGGGGCGGGGGTGTTCCACGCTAAAATGTTGTCATTTGTCTAAATAAACAAATTAGGAAATTAATGTGCAGAGGAATGAGAAGCGAGCCGAGAGTGATGCCGACATAAGAGTTTTCGGTAAATACGATAACTTGAACTATTCTTTGGTACTTTTCTTCATTTCTTTTACTTTCCCCGTGTGTGATGTGTAATCCAACGCCATAAAAGAAAGGGAAATAATTATGTTTATATTTTGACTTTTGTCTATTTGATGTCATAGATATTAAAATAAGACATCTGTAAACACAGACTCCGAGTGAAACCATGACACACAGATTGCTTGTGTCTGTTTGGTTGGTAGACTTTCACCCCCACCCATTGCTCAACTCCAACTCCAAAAGCTTCGATATCTTTGCATATGCCATGAGTTCAAAAAAAAGTGTGAGAAAGGATGAGTGATGTTTTCTAAAAGACTTTTTGTCAACTCTGCAATGAGTTTAAGGACTCGTCACTTATGTGTAAAACAAACGTCTCGTAAGGATTGTCATTCAGCTGATGTCGTCTTAGGGACGTTACTTTAGCACAGACCCATTTTTCATGTAATTTCTTGTCATTCCATTTATTAAAGCTTTAAATACCATCCCTAACAATATTTTTATTCGATTTTTTCAGATTGAAAAGGAACCGAGAATATTAATAATAAGCACAGAACTTTGGTTCTTTACTGTTTTGTTGTTAAGTAAACATTTGAAAAATACATATGTTCAAAGAGGACATCCGTGTAAAACTAATTCAATTCTACAGTGTATATCTTTATTTGTATACAAAGCGTTGTTTTAATACAAGTTCTTGTTAGTTAACATGTAGCTATCTGCCTGACAGTTTGTGCTGAAGACGCTTTCTAATTATCATATTGGAGTATATATATATAATCAACACGTGACACCTAGGTCATGGAGAGTTTCACCATCATTGTGCCTCACTAAGTAACTCAGATTTAAGGCCTACATAACCTTTGTGTGTGGTTACAGGTACATCGAAATGGGCCTTTGACGAGAGGAGAAGGTCACGTTAAAACAATATTATTATTTGCTATTTCAGCCTCAAAAATAAAAAAAAAGATACAGATATTCCGTCAAAGATTATCATGCCAGCATCAACTTTACCCAGGTGCCCATATGATAGATGGTGCCCAGCATGCCACTAAATGCCCAGCATGACACATGTTGCCCATCATGACACATGGTGCCCAGCATGACACATGGTGCTCAGCATGTCACATGGTGCCCAGCATGCCACTAAATGCCCAGCATGTCACATGTTGCCCATCATGACACATGTTGCCCATCATGACACATGGTGCTCAGCATGACACATGGTGCCCAGCATGACACATGGTGCCTAGCATGACACCAGGTGCCCAGCATGACACATGTTGCCCAGCATGACACATGGTGCCCAGCATGAAACATGGTGCCCAGCGCGACCCCTGTGCCCTAGCCCAACATCTACCCTTTAGATGACCTCACAATAACGTCCACTTGGTTGTGACCGTACAGATGAAAACAGACCGCCGGTCAGTTGATTCAAGACTTTACATCGCAGTGTAATCCTACCCCTGGCCTGAGAGACACGTGGACGAAGTAGTCTGCTCTAGACAAATGTCACATGATCAATTTTACCTATGATGAAATCTTTCCTATAGTTAACAATCTGAAAATACAGCGGCATATTTAATATACAACATTTTTAAAACACTAAACAAAAAAAATTGTTGATTCAAAGAGTTGGAATAAGAGATTCGGGGTGTACTTCAAACCAACAATTTCAGCGACATTGTAAGTGGAACATAAACGATCAATAATTGAATATTTAGCTTCAATGGCTCGGTTAAATTCCGCTTAGAAAAAAAAAACTCCTGTATTAATGTGAAGTGCCTCGCGAGTATTATTATATTTTTTAAGCTTTGCACAATTCATTTCGCATATTGACATATTGGTGATAAATGGGTCTAAACATCCTGGTGTTGGCAGATGCTGTCCGCCCCTGAATGGAACGGTGTCAGGGGCGGATGGGATAGGGGGGCCTAAACAAATCACTTTTAAGCGAGTGCAAATATTGGGACCAGTCTTTCGAGGGCCCGTATCGCTCTCCGGGCTGTTTGCTCATCTCCGGAAAGTCAGCAGCGGCCTCTAGCGGTGAGTTTCTCACCTTGTTGACTTTGCTGTTAGAGTCCCCTATAAAGAGGAGGGGCAAATTTTGAGGAGAGAGGCGGCCGTGGGGGGGGGGGTGAGATGGTCCATTGACGCAGGCTCGTAGAGACTGTGGGTTCTGGAGAAAGGTCTAAAAGTGGGGTACAGGGTGGAACTGAACCTCAGGTAAAGTTACAACCAAAGGCGTATCGAGTTGGGGCGTAGGTGGTTATATGTCCCTGGGCGCAAAGGTGCAGGGACACCAAAATTAGGCTAAAAACGTTAAAATATAATTAGTGAATAAGTTATCAATTTCAAAATGGCCTGGTGCACCAATTGCAAAGCAAATATGCTAACCGATTCTCTGAAAACGTCTTATATGTTGTGTACTTAACCAGGAAATAAATATTACCGCCATTTAAAGATTTGATAGGGAACGAACGTTCAACAATCACATTTCAAACATACAAATTATAAACATTTTAACACGTTCAATGATGTCGAATAAAATCCAAAAATAACGTGAAATTTTAATTCAAATATTTTCAAATTCCTTTTTCTAATATTCAATATTTTCTCCGAACTCTAATGTTGAACTGAAATAAAAATGAACACATAGAGATGGCGAAAGAAAGAGAGAAAAAAAAAAGAGGGGAAAAAGGATTTAAACAAAGAAAGAAACCAACAAATAAACAGCTGGGGGAAAAAAAAGAAAATATTAAAGAAAGGAAGAACGGTTTCAGATAGGGCTGCGGAAATTATCGATTAATTTCTCGATTAATCGGTAAAATATTTTATCGATTAAAATTATTTTAATCGATAAAAATAGCTGTTACAAAATGTATTTATAAAATGTAAATGATGTCGTCGATTTTTTAATAAATAATTAATAATTAACCATAGTTTGCTTTTTTTACGTACAAACTTCTCCATTTAACAAAAAAAGATTTTTAAAGTGTAAACTTTAAAATAGGCTGCTTTATAAGGAAAATTATATCAACAATTAAACATTGTTTTTACTTAATTAACAATAACAAAATTTAAAATTCATTGACATTATATCGAACTACTTATATTTAAATAAAAAAATATTCAATTGCCCGTTTTTGTTACTTCCCTTGAAATTTTCAGTTTAATGACATCATACATCTTATTTTAGCGTTAATAAAAATTATCGATTAATTATTCGGTAATTTTTCAAAATGTAACGATTAATTTTAAATTAATCGATAACAGCCCTAGTTTCAGAGACAATCATATTAAGGTATTATATAGAACAGGACTGCTATAGGGCTTTTAAATACAATACTAAACCCACAAACAAATGGTGTAATTTCCAACAATAAATTTAAGCTTTATTATTTAACTAATACAATACAGAATATTACAAATGGTCAGAAAAGATGGTGGAGATGAGCTGTTCGAGATGAAAAAAATGCCAATATAAATATATAGAGATGAGATGGGACAGGAATGAGAGAGAATAAGGACAGAGGTATCAAGTACGCAAATGCAAATGAGGATATATTTATATGAGGAGGAGAGAGGGAGGGGATGTGATGGAAAAATCAAAGATACATAGGATGGAATGTGTAAAGCCGAGAGAGACGAAGCACAGAGATATATATATCTGGTGCGTAAAGGGGAAACGAGAGAGGGGCGAGACATCCTACCTCCATGTTTCCAACTGTTTGAGTAAAACAATCCGCCATCCCAAAGATCAGGCCGGGGAGAGACATCGCATCGGGACGCTTCCTTTAGGGACTTTAAGAATTCTGTCTGACACGAAAGACGCCTGGGAGATCCGGAGTCTTGCGACCAACGTCTTGGATAGGGGAGAGACGGTTTAATGGACTTTGGCAGTCGGCCGGCCCCACTGAATAATCTTCTGGGCTATTCCAAGTAATTGAAGTTTGTCTCCATCACAAACATGGTGATTTGTTCTTGAAGGGTCTGTTAAGACTTTGAGAGTCTACTTCAAAGAGATTTGCAGTTTTTTTGTTGTTGTTTTTTTTTTTGTTTTTTTTCTTTTCTTTCTGGGCATAATTTATTTAAGTGGGATTGAGATAAAATCGCTATTTTGACACATTTGTCTGATGTTATCTTACTAATATTAAAAACTAAGTAAAAGTAGGAGTTAAACAATATCATGGGCTGTAGGTATATTAAATTAAGCTATATTTACGTTTCAATGAGCCGAAAGCTTTGCGGGGTAATGTAAAGGAGGTAATAATTATACACAAGTTAAATGAATTACATAAGCAGAAAAGAGGGAAAACCATTTCTTTCATTGCCCTTATCCAAAAAAGCCTGGGGCCATACATCTGATCAGTTACGTCGCAACAAAGTAGAGATATTAGAGGAATGAATGACTATGACTTAATCTGGACACCATTAAGCCGTGTGGTAGTTTGAATAGGAAGAATAACATCAACATTTCAAATCAATAGCTGAAGATCTAGTCTTTCCAACTCAACCTCTGTTCCAAACAAAAACCAACAAACAACTTAAGTGGTTTAGAATAAAAGATTGCAGCAATTAGTCTATTTTTACCCATAAACGCCTAAAGGACCGTATTTACTCTCAGTGTCTGTTCGCTATTATACTTGAAACTCAGATTTCGTGGAAAACAATATCCCATTTCTGCATCACTACCAATGATCCTGTCAGCTGACATTTAGACTACTCCCCCCCCCCCTTTTTTTTTTTTTAAAAATGTATTTTAATGTCTTTTATTTTTATTTCTTTTCTACGTTTTTCAAAAGATATTTCAAATAGAAAGTAGTGAAAACCGTTGAAAAGTTATGCATAACTGAAGTTGTTTTTACAAATCCAATGACGTAACAGAGTATAACCGAGACGTACTTGGAGCCCTCGCTTTACTCTCATCCTTCCCATATTTTTTCCTCAACCCATCCCCACTCCCTCCCCCTACCAATCACACACACACACACACACACACACACACACACACACATACACACACACAGACACACACAGACACAATTTAGTGAGTTGCAATCAGCCCACGACGCTCGGCACCAACCGGGAACTGTCGGAATCATTTTTCTCGGCGCTCCTGAAGATGGGGCCATGGAAACCGTTATGATAAAGAGAAGAGATTAATGAGAAAACACAAGACCCACGCAAGTTGCTTCCCTTGTGACACGCGTTTTGATAAGGGGAAACAATCACCAGATGGCTCCGTATGATGAAAAGATTCATTCCCAGATCCGCTCTGTACACTTTACGTACACCTTTCTCCTTTTTTTCCTATTACTCTTGCTTGTTTTTGGTTGTTTGTATGTTTGCTCGATTGATTTTGTTTGCTTTTTGTGAAGTACCATTTTTTAATTCTGTGAATTTACCTTAAAATAGTTTTCTTTTAATTCACCAAATTCTTCTTCCTTATATTCTCAAATCCACATAGATCGTTCTTACTTCATTGATTTTCTTTCATTCTTCTTTATGCCTTTTTTTTCTTCATGACCTTTTTTCTTTATTTCTCCTTTTTTAGATCTTTCTTTTTTTTAATTTTATTTTTTTATTTTTAGAGTTTTTTTTATTTTTTATTGAGTTCTTCATTTACCACTTTCTTTGAAGTTTTTACCTCTTTTTTTTATAAATGAATATCTTTTAGCCTATAGAAATCGTAAAGCAAAGGCATTATACAAACATAATTTCCCTTTTAATAATAGACGATACATAGTAATGTTCTTTACTTGCGTTTAATCAGAGGTAGTTGTCTTATATAATTTAGTATTATTCAAAAGTGTTACAATGTCCGCATTTTAAAACATTTCTTTTATTATTATTTCCGTTCATTACAAACTTTTTATCAAAAAAAATAAAAATAATAATAATAATAATAATAAAAAATTAACGATTTCCAACGGTAAGGATAAGTGACAGATTTTATCCCTGAAACTGTTCATGTTTGTATAAGTAACATCCTTATGCTTTTAGCATATATTAAATCAAAGACGGACGGACAAGCGAACATACCTACGCACACAATCCATCTCACATGCTCCCCATCAGTAAAAAGATCCCGTGAGCTTACAGTGAACGCCCCTGGCTAGCGTGACAGCAGTCGATAGCTGTATCAGCATGACAGTTTTTCTTTTTGCTTCTCTCCCCTTTTCCCCGCTAATCAAATGAAGGATTTAAGCGTCATAAGGTAGATAAGCAGTTATTTTCTCCGATAAGATACAGCCTCGAATTCGACCTTTCGGCTAAAAATGCGATTGTTTACGGCCCCGGCAGAGACACCGAAATAGCTACTTCGAGGGGTGATAACGCCTGACAATGGTTTCACTGCAGTGATGCCCGTGACCTCCTGACCGCCCTTGATGCCGTGAAATCTAGAAACTGGAGCCTTTATTTTCCTAGTCTATTTTAATTATAGCGACTGCATTCCTGTACCAAACCTTCCCATGTTGTTTGGACACAATTTTATTCTGATTCTTCTCTCTAGGTTAGGTAAAAAGTTCTTTTCTCTAGGTTAGGTAAAAATTCTTCTCTCTAGGTTAGGTAAAAAGTTCTTCTCTCAGGGTTAGGTAACAGTTCTTTTCTCTAGGTTAGGTAAAGGTTCTTCCCTCTAGGTTAGGTAAAGCTCTTCTCTCTAAATAAGTTAGGTAAAAGTTCTTCCCACTAGGTTAGGTAAAGTTCTTATCTCTAAATAAGTTAGGTAAAGGTTCTTCCCTCTAGGTTAGGTAAAGGTTCTTCCCTCTAGGTTAGGTAAAGGTTCTTCCCTCTAGGTTAGGTAAATGTTCTTCCCTCTAGGTTAGGTAAAGGTTCTTCCCTCTAGGTTAGGTAAAGTTCTTCTCTCTAAATAAGTTAGGTAAAGGTTCTTCCCTCTAGGTTAGGTAAAGTTCTTCTCTCTAAATAAGTTAGATAAAGTTCTTCTCTCTAAATAAGTTAGGTAAAGTTCTTCTCTCTAAATAAGTTAGGTAAAGATTCTTCCCTCTAGGTTAGGTAAAGCTCTTCTCTCTAAATAAGTTAGGTAAAGGTTCTTCCCTCTAGGTTAGGTAAAGCTCTTCTCTCTAAATAAGTTAGGTAAAGTTCTTCTCTCTAAATAAGTTAGGTAAAGGTTCTTCCCTCTAGGTTAGGTAAAGTTCTTCTCTCTAAATAAGTTAGGTAAAGGTTCTTCCCTCTAGGTTAGGTAAAGCTCTTCTCTCTAAATAAGTTAGGTAAAGCTCTTCTCTCTAAATAAGTTAGGTAAAGGTTCTTCCCTCTATATAGGTTAGGTAAAGGTTCTTCCCTCTAGGTTAGGTAAAAAGTTTGCTTAGAAGTAGATGTCTGCAGGCTTCTTAGTGGACCGTCCACAAAGTGTAAACTTGTTTACAAAATTGTTAAAAGATAATCAAATTTGAGCCCTCGCTAGGTTGGTAAAAAAAATATATATTCCAGCTGCTAGACTACCTTATCTTATCTTATCTTACCTTATCTTATCTTATATATTGCAGATGCTTCTTCTGTACAGAAGATTATAGCTTCCTAAACTTGTCCATATAAGGTTTAAGTGTTGTTTTACATTTTTTTTTAAATTTTAGTTTTAAATGTTGATAGTGTGTAGGCCTGTCAACGGGTACGCGGGACCCGGGTACCCGTTGCCGAGCAATTACCCGGGTAGTAAAATGGCGCCCGGGTACCCGTGAAAATATTACTTCAATATCTTTACCACCAGTATTTAAACTGTGGCTCTTCTGTTTTCAAATTTCGGCTCGTGAATAATTTGTCAAATTAAAATTTTCGTTTGAATTAAATACGGTGAAATGCGTATTAAGATGAAAATGCTTAAAAAGATATAGGCTACGTGTTAAGGGGAAATAAAACACGGTCCCGACAAACTACAAAGTATTTTGATAATTGAAACTTTTTTTTTTACCAGGCACATGAAGCAAAAATCATTTAAAACAAAAAAGTTAGTTGAATTGTTCAAGTTAGGAAAATAGAACACAACGCCGTTAACCACTATTAACTAGGAAGGGCTAGAGATGACCTTCGCATTGGCTTTGAAATACGCTGCTCATCAATTATACCGATTGAACAAGCCAGTGTTGTTTATCTAACCCCCCCCCCCCACCGGCACACACGTGTCTCCACTCCTATCTCCACCAAATACTTTTTAAAAAATATGTCAATCGTTGAATGATTTTCACTATCATAACAAAAATGCATGGTAGGAGTGGGTCTGTCCTTTCAGTATGACACAAAATAGGACAAAAGAGTGATAACTAGGAAGGGCTAGAAATGACCTTGGCTTTGAAATAAGCCGCTCAACTTTGTTACCGATTGAGACGCGCCAATTTATTTTATCTACCCCCCCCCCCACTAACATATGTCTCCAATCCTATCCCCACCAAACTTTAAAAGAAATAAACACCTGCTATATTCTGGGGGGGGGGTGTTTTTTATATTTCATTATTTTATTTTTATTTATTAAATCATATTTCAATCATTGAATATCTTTACTGTATTACAAATAAAAAATACTGGGGGATGGGTCCACTAAGCAGGGGCAAGTCCTGAAAAGTTTAGTTAATTAAAACAGTTGTTAGCTACAGCTATGAACTAGAAATAACCCACCATGTCATCATACGATTTGCATACACCTCCCCTTTCCCCGCTCAAACAAACCTTAGCACCCCTTTGCTCACTGTTTTTACACCACTGTACTACAGTAGTATTTCAATGTCATCATTTTCCCATCGTTGACTCATTACATCAAATTTTGCATTTCCACATTAAACAAAGCAGTAAAAGGCATAGCGAGCATAATGACGAAAATTTTGAGGCATTTCGAACGGGTAACCCGGGTACCCGTTCAAATTTTGGATGGGTACCCGGGCAGCATTTCTCAACAATATTGACAGCCCTAATAGTGTGTTGGTTTTCCTGGTTTGATCAAGCAACTAATTCCCCATTCGAATTTCAGACAGGAGAATTTGTATGCGGTTGTTCTTGCATAAGGAATTAGAAAAGTGTTTTTATCCTTTTGCCTATCTGAGGGTTCTATTGAATTATCTTTCTGTTGTATTTCCAAATGAGAATTAACTGCCTTATGTAAAATTGTCCCTCTATCCCATTTTTCGGGTGGCGAACCTTTTTTTATACAAGCCATGTGACACGACCCCTTTACCTTAATCCAATTGAAAAGGTATTTTCGATAAGGTTTTATAACTTCTCAAATCCTCATTCGGTGTTAAGTATATCTATATACACGAGTACGAATTTAGCAGTGCAAAACTGCATTGTAGTGAATAATTTTTATAATTTGAATGGACAAGTTGGCGACCGCCCCCCCCCTTTTCAGAAAACCCATTGCAATCCATTTGGGGATCGCGACCTATAGTTTGGGAACCCTCTATTATCTACTTTTTCAAGGTTTAATTATTAAACTAATGGTGGTATACTTGTAATTTGTTTAATTTTAACCATTAAAAGATAAGGAGATCTATTTAAATTGTGTTAAATTAAGTTTATCTATGTTTTCTTTGGTGGAGTAGTCACACATAGAGTGTTTAAGATTTTTAGGAAAAGGATTATATTTCTATTTTTTTTTAAACGTTGAGTTTTTATTTAGGACTTTTTAACAAGCGGTTTTTATTCAATGCCGATTGTTATCTTTTTGTTTTTGCGCTGTCTACAACATTTTGATTTAATAACAAGAAATAAAAATATACTTATCATCTGACACGTAAAGAAAGTTATCTTATAATAGGATACTTATCATCTGACACGTAAAGAAATTCATATTATAACAGGATACTTATCATCTGACACGTAAAGAAATTCATATTATAACAGGATACTTATCATCTGACACGTAAAGAAAGTCATCTTATAACAGGATAAAAATCATCTCACACGTAAAGAAAATAATCTTATAACAGGATACTTATCATCTGATACGTAAAGAAAGTCATATCATAACAGGATACTTATCATCTGACACATAAATAAGTCAACTTATAACAGGATACTTATCATCTGATACGTAAAGAAAGTCATCTTATAACATGATACTTATAATCTGACACATGAAGAAAGTCACCTTATAACAGGATACTTATATCTCACACATAAATAAGTCACCTTATAACAGGATGCTTATCATCTGACACATGAAGAAAGTCATCTTATAACAGGATACTTATATCTGACACATGAAGAAAGTCATCTTATAACAGGATACTTATATCTGACACATAAATAAGTCATCTTATAACAGGATACTTATATCTGACACATAAATAAGTCATCTTATAACAGGATACTTAAATCTGACACATGAAGGAAGACATCAAACTAGATGCAATACTATTTTTTGCAACTGTCGGGTAGATGTATTTGTAAAACTTCTTCTTTTATGTGCTTGGAACCCTTTGTTGCTGTTATTTTTCAATACATTTAATGTCTCTTATGCTTTATACTTTATTCCCTTCGAGTGTGTATATTTGTCGTATAACTCATGTACTATCTTCAAGTATTGTTTCCCTTTGTTCTGAAATTAATATGTTGGAGTATTTCCTCCAAATCTACTTTGAAAAAAAAAACTATTAATTAATATGTTGGACAATGTTGGAGTATATCTTCCTATCCAACTTTAAAAAACATTGGTTTAGAAAATTAAGTAAAAATTATTTCAGTAAAAGCTATTTGAGTCCAATTGAATGTATAAAAATGGAGATTAACAATTCCCCTCCCAGCCCTTCTCAACCAACGCCTTCCACAAAGAGTAAAGAGTCATTTTCTCGCAATTCTGTGACACACTAAAATTACAGATCACATTCCTTCGTTTACAGTTATTTATAGTTTGTCAGATCAGGGCTACAACAGCACGGTTTTACTTTTTTTTAAAAATCTGGTCTCAAAAAACTGAACCAAAGAACTGGTGTGGGGATTAGTGGGGAATGAGTGGATTAGTAAGATTTCTGTTTGTTTTTATTTTCATCAAATGTTAGATTATATAAACACTTTCTTATGTGCCTTGACAGAGTGCCAAATGGACGCCAGAGATAGAATCGTCAAATGGTGCACGTAACTAGGTTTCGATTTTTTAAAAGAATGGTATCGAGGCATTTCTCAACAACAGCTCAATGAGCATGTTGTTAGGGACGAGGGTTTAAAGTGATCGCAGATTGCATTTACTCAAAGGTGAAGCTTTTAACTAAAGTACATAGTGCCACACGGATGCATATGTCACGTAGATTTGTTGAGTTGAGGTTTATAAATTATTGTCCCCTTACCTGTGCGGCCTATCTTCGACACACGCCTAGCATTGTTCCATGCGGGGGGCATCCTTAGATGGGTTCTAATGTGCATGGCATCCTTAGCTTGGTTTACACCCTTAGCTTGGTTCCCACCCTTAGCTTGGTTCCCACCCTTAGCTTGGTTCCCACCCGTAGCTTGGTTCACACCCTTAGCTTGTTTCCACCCTTAGCTTGTTTCCAATGTGCATGGCGCCCTTAGCTTGATTCCCATTTGCATGGCCCCTTTAACTGGGTTCAATGTGAATTGCATCCTTAGCTTGGTTCACACCCTTAGCTACGTTCACACCCTTAGCTTGGATCACACCCTTAGCTCGGTTCACACCCATAGCTTGGCTCCCATTTGCATGGCCCCTTTAGCTTGGTTCCAAGTGCATGGAACCCTTAGCGTGGTTTCCAGGTTCATGATACCCCTAGCTTAATTCCCAGGTGCATGGCATCCTTTGCTTGGATCCTGATTAGGATCTAAATGGGAAGTGCTCCCGACGTGGCCCTACATGCACAAGGAGACGTTCAAAGGAAAGTGAAAGGAGCATCTCGTTAGCATGTGGCAAATGTTCTCATCTGATGCTGATCTCCCGTATCAGTGTCAGGGAGGGAGAGTGGCGTAAGGAAAAAAAGAAAGCTAGAGATAGAGAGACAAGCAGATAGATGCATAGATACGCAGACGTGAGAGGGGCAGAGATGATGAATAAATCAGACAGAGGGACGGATATAGATTTGGGGAATGAGAGCGAGAGAGAGAGAGAGATAGAGAGAGAGAGAGGGATGTAGAGAAGGAGAAAATGTATGCATAATTTTTAATTAAAATTGTACATAGTACAGAGATGACTTTTTAGATAGGATTTTTTTAAAATCATACTCAAAACTTAATGTGTTATGAAATAGTTAATTTACATTTATTTAATCCGATTATTCTTAATACACTTCAGACACTTCTTATGTCAATCTTCAAATACATGTATGCAAACATGACTTTCCAACAATATATTCCTGTCAACTATCAAACAATATATATCACGACATGCCAATACTTTGGCTGTCACTCTTGAAAATACTAACTATCAGCTACCAGTAACTTACGTTAATTTCATCTTTTAAATCTTCAAACACTTGAATTCGATATATCTCTCTTTATCTACAAGTTAATAAGTGTCAAGGCATAAATTATTGTACTTATTTCTTTACTTAGTAACCAGCAAATCTTCTATTTCAAGCATCACATAGACATTTAGTATTCATTCAGAGTTTTCCTTTTAAAGAAATATTGAGTCACGAAAAAAATTTTTTGATCCTCTAACTTCTATACTTGATGCTCTCTTAATCTCTCAGCTATTTCCTCCTTCCTCTCTCTTAATCTATCAGCTATTTCCTCCTTCCCTTAATCTCTTAGCTATTTCCTCCTTCCCCTTAATCTCTTAGCTATTTCCAGCTTCCTCTCTTTTAGTCTCTCAGATATTTCCAGCTTCCTCTCTCTTAGTCTCTCAGCTATTTTCAGCTTCCTCTCTCTTAGTCTCTCAGCTATTTCCTCCTTCCTCTCTCTTAGTCCCTCAGCTATTTCCTCCTTCCTCTCTCTTAATCTCTCAGCTATTTCCTCCTTCCTCTCTCTTAATCTATCAGCTATTTCCTCCTTCCCTTAATCTCTTAGCTATTTCCTCCTTCCCCTTAATCTCTTAGCTATTTCCAGCTTCCTCTCTTTTAGTCTCTCAGATATTTCCAGCTTCCTCTCTCTTAGTCTCTCAGCTATTTCCTCCTTCCTCTCTCTTAGTCCCTCAGCTATTTCCTCCTTCCTCTCTCTTAGTCCCTCAGCTATTTCCTCCTTCCTCTCTTTTAGTCCCTCAGCTATTTCCTCCTTCCTCTCTCTTAGTCTCTCAGATATTTCCAGCTTCCTCTCTCTTAGTCTCTCAGCTATTTTCGGCTTCCTCTCTCTTAGTCTCTCAGCTATTTCCAGCTTCCTCTCTCTTAGACTTTCAGCTATTTCCAGCTTCGTCTCTCTTAGTCTCTCAGCTATTTCCAGCTTCGTCTCTCTTAGTCTCTCAGCTATTTCCAGCTTCCTCTCTCTTGATTCTACACGCCGCCACAAACTTTGCCTCACCCCACCCCCACACCATCCTCGCCTCAACAAATGTCAATATTTTCTCCTACAATCTAAGAAGCTGCCTAACTGTCAGATTGCCCTCAACACTAACGACTCGGGCTCGGGTCATTAGCGCTGCACCACGTACCTCGGGCATGTATCGGCCCCTGTGCAATATCTGCTCTACGATGACTGCTTTTAAGACTTTCGCGCCATTAAATAAGAGGCCGCCCGTGTCACTGAACAGCCCCCCAAGGAATCTTTACGTTCGTTTGACAGCATTTATCAGGACTGACAAAAATCCTAACGGATGTACCATTTCTATTTATAGCTCTTTGCAAGTATCCCCCCCACCCCCCCACCACCAATCACACATACCACTTACCAACTTTAGAGTAAAACAAAAGTAGAAATCATGGAAGTTGATTCGCCGACTTAAGGAACTTTCATGGTGGATATGATATGAGTCCCAGACACTGGGTATTTTTTAGTGAACATCGGATATTTCATGAGATGTGTTTTGATGGCGCCGAAGCCGTTCTTTTGTTAACCGCCAAAAAATAGCCGAGACTTGTATACATAAACAAGGAGGTGTGTTCTTTTTTTATCTACCCTAAATGTGTAACACCAGTCTGGCGAAGCAGTTTCTCACAAAGACAAGCCGGTGGAAACATTATAGTGTTAATACAAGATGTGGAGAAAATATGATGACGTGCTGTTTCTTTCTTTCTGTCTTTTCTTTTTACATGTTTTCTTCTTCTTTTCTTTTTTTTCTTGGTCAGTGCTAATGTTTCAGTAGCATTAAGTTTGAATTAGGCTAAACAGCCAGCCAAAGCAGCCAGAAGCCGGGGGTGTGTTTAATGTTAGGATTTTTAGTCCCTCAAATCGGTGATTACCCCTATTTATCTCCCATAGCTCTTGTTATCTCCCTTGGGGGAAGCCGTTGGGGGAATCCTGGGTGGCAGGACGAGCCTCGTTATCGACGCTTTAGACGTCACAGGTCGGCAGACGATAAGAGCCAGGGGAATCCCCCGCGGAGCTCACGACCATTTTCTTCGTAAAGTTTGGGCCATTTGAAAAGATTTGAGAACGGAATCTAGGGGCAGAGCTAATAAATAAAAGATAGCTGGAGAATGAGAAAGCGAGAGACTGGCAGACGGCGACAGAGCGAGACAGGGAGAGAGAGAGAGAGAGAGAGAGAGAGAGAGAGAGAGAGAGAGAGGGGGGGGGAGAGAGAGAGAGAGAACAATAAATGTAAAAAAAAAAAAAAAGAAAGAAATTATTGGCGGAAAAAAACAACAACGAAAGCCAACTTCGTATTTTATGATTAGAACACTCAGTCGAGGCACCATTTGATTAATAATTACTTGACAACTTAAAGTTATAGACATTTAACATTAACTGATTAATACAGACGAAACTTTTTAATCGTGTGTAAATTAGATTTTTTTCTGATAAAGGTAAAAAGATGTACGAAAAAGAACCCTCTCCCAAAAATTGGGGCTGTTATCGATTAATTAAAATTTTATCGTTAACATTTGAAAAATTACCGAATAATTAATCGATAATTTTGATAAAAGCTGAAAATAAGATGTATGACGTCATTAAACTGAACATTTTATAAAAAATGTCCATAACTTAAGTTTAAGTTTTTAATTAAAAATATAGTATTTTTAGGAGTTATATTTAAATAAATGTAGTTCAATTATGTCAATGAATTAAAAATTTTGTTATTGTTAATCAATAAAAAAAAATGGTTATTTTTCAAATATAATTTTCCTTATCAACAGGTGCTTATTTTAAAGTTTACACTTTAAAAATCTTTTTTTTTTTTTTTTTTTTTTTAATAGAGAAGTTTGTACGTAGAGAAAACTATTATTAATAATTAATTATTTTTAATTAATCGAAAAAAAATGTTTAAAATGTTACCTGCAATTGTAATCGCTATTTTCTCGATTAAAATAATTTTAATGGATAATTTTTACAGATTAATCAAGAAATTCATCGTTAATTTCCGCAGCCCTACCAAAAATATATAGATCTATGTATTAATTTATTGTATAAAATCTTAACTAACTAGGATCAATTTGGTGAATTTTCTCTGGTCTTTTCGTAACTTTCCGTAATATTTATTCGGTACAGTGCGCTACTCTCAGAGTGTTCGTGGTATAAGCAGGCGTCACGCCAAATGACTGACCGTAACCAACTATTTAATTTAGGGCTGCGGAAATTACCAATTAATTTCTCGATTAATCGGTAAATTATTTTATCGATTAAAATTATTTTAATCGATAAAATAGTGATTAAAAATAGAAAAATGTTTTTTTATAAATAAATAATTAATAATAGTTTTTATTTTATCATTATTTTTTACCGTACAAACTTCTCCGTTAAGGTAATGCAGAAAGAGTATGCTTTAAAATAACCTGTTTTATAAGGACAATGATATAAAAAAAAATATTGTTTTTAACTATTTAACAATAACAAAATTTAAATTCATTGACATTATATTGAACTATTTATTTTTAAATATATCCCCCAAACAAAAGTACGTGTTTTAAATTTAATTAAATTAAATACTTAGGTTATGGGCATTTTTAAAAAGGGCACAAAATATGAAGGAAAACGAAATAGTGAAAAAAGAGATTATGAGGTCTTAGAAAAAAGTCATAGCTTTCGAACCACTTGGGATAAAAGATGATCTTTATGTTTTTACTAATCATCAAACAATTTCTATACAGCTGTATTACTTTTATATTTATAAAATTAATTTGAAATTTTCATTCAAGTGCCTCATTTTAATACGTTATTTAACTTGTTTTCAGTGCTAACTGTTTTAAAAATAACTTAATGTAAATACCAATTGACTGTTTTTATTACTTCCCTTGAAATTTTCAGTTTAATGACGAGATTCATCTTTATTTTTAGCTTAACAAAATTATCGATTAATTAATCGGTAATTTTTCAAAAGTTATCGATTAAATTTAATTTAATCGATAACAGCCCTAATTTAATTACATTGCTGACGTCTGCTATTACAATTTCCTTCTACATGTGGACATTTAATATATTTAAAAAATTCGCCTGATTGACATTCTGCACACACTTTCCATACAAGTTAAAATGCAAGAAGTTTGTTTTTTTTTTTGGAAAATATTTATTTCAGACTTCACAAAAAGTTATTTCAATTTTTTGTTCTAATAAAGTGCGCCATATATCTACATCAAAATTTATTTCTAACAAGCTGTTTAATTAATTTTGAGCGGGGACATTAACTACATTTGATGATTGAAGTGGTTCTTTGGGATTAAGGCAATTAGTAAAAATATGAGAACCGCCAGACGAACACCCTGACTTGTTTGGCTGATTAGATCCACAGTATAGAGGAACAAGGAAGTTTTCTCAATGTATAGCTGGGTAGAAGATATCACTATCTGACCGGGGAAAATTGGGGCGGCTTGGGAAGGGGGTAGGGAACCGGTGGTCAGTCAAGTCCTAGATGGCCGACGAGACAGACGATAAAGTTTTAAGTCTGTGGAATACACATCTCCCAGAAATTCGTAGAGATGAAGTTTTTAGATTGAGCCAAAGCATATAAACTGTGGTTGCTATCACACGGTGTGCCGGGGGGGATGTTAAACTTTTTACTCGTGGCCGAATGATAGTACTGAAAACATCTTCAACAATGCTTGCTTGTCTGTGTCGTGTTTATGTTTAGATAGAGGTGCGAACAAAAATAATTTTAAAAATAAAAGGTGATCGTGTTTCTTCTTAGAAACAGCGCAGCACCGGAAATGGTATGTTGATCGGAGTAAAAGTTGAGATCCCCTCTGTAGTAGCCTAATTAATTTAAGATTCTGGGGGGTAAAAATGGAGCTACAGATATGACATAAACTATAATTGATACATTATTTATTTTCTGGAACATATCGGTGAAACTGTGGCAAAGTGGCTACCATCGATGACTAGGTACCAAAGTGGCTACCATCAGTCACTCTGTGACAACCCTTGCTCTATAATATTTAATCAGAAGACTTTTTTAATAATGATAGTTATGAGAAGATGAAGAAGGAAAACAAATCTACAGTGGTAACCTACTTGCAAGAATCTTAGGTAAATCTCTAATTGAAAGCGACGCTCTATTTCTGAGGTGAAGATCAGATGTCAGAGTGATGGGTGCCGGACCATTCGTCTACAGATAATGAGGGACATCTCTTATAACCTAACGGCCCAGGGGTGTGTGGGTTGAGACAGATGATCTAAAAACTGGTTACTCACAGTGTACCAGAAGGTGGGCTGGGGATAAAGGTGTGAACTAACAGATATTCAGATAATGAAAGGGAGGTTGATTTCTGGCGAAATAAAAGAGTATTTTAAGGGGCCATACATAAATAACCTCGAAATTTCAGGCTGTTTTACTTTCATATTTAGACATCACACAACCGACTCAGCCCGCCTTCTAGTTAAGAATTAGCTGTAACATTTGTTTTCAACCTCCCTCTCCCCCCTCTCTCCTCCCACTGTCAACTTAATCTTAAAATCAAGACAAAATAGCTCGCTCTCTCTCTCTCTCTCTCTCTCTCTCTCTCTCTCTCTCTCTCTCTCTCCTCTTCATCCTCCTCCTCCTAGTCACACACATTTATAGACAAAATTTCAACCTCCTAAATTTGGATTGCAGGTGATACAGTTGGTCAACAAATCTTTAAACCATGATAGATCATGAGAGCGCTATCATTCAACTCATTTGTTTTTTATTATTACGCTTGGCATTAAGGATTTTTTCCTTCGAATTTAGACGACTCTTTTATAAATATTTTTTTTAAATATTAAAAAATAAAAATAAGCCAAACGTGCATTGCCGCCATGATGTCTGACATTTTTTGAAGCAATGCATTGTGGGTAGAGAGGCGTTGTTGATCAAAGTGTTCCATCCGGTGTGTGCTCCACGCCCGACGAGCATCCGCCTGGAAGATTTCAACGAGAGCGAACTGAGAGCGGGAAAGCCCGTTCTTCTCATTATTCGTCTGTCAGAAAGTGAATTTGATTGAGGGGGGTCTCAATTTTCAGCCCATACCTCACGATCAAATATTTGAACCCGGGAGAAAAGCGAAATGAGACCAAATATTTGTAAGTTATTTGTTGGGCGACCCTGGGAAATAGAAATTAACGGTTCGAGGCTTCTTGGAAAGTGACTTTTAGATTTCTGAAAATATTTTTATACCAAATAATTTAGAAATTAAGTGTCACGAATGACATAAAATACTTTTATCGACAATTATTATTTAAAAATTAAATTTTGTGGAATATTTGTGATTCAGGAACACGAAGCATTCCTTTTTTAAAACATGCATTTTTCATGTGAGAATACGGATACGTATCTATATGCTTAAATATGAAAATGGTACGGTTAAAGATGACAGCTTTATTGATTCCAAATGATCCACATTATAATAACATTTAAGTCACAATTCATTCAGTTTCTTAAACACAAAATTAAGTAAAATAAATTCCGTGGAGAAAAAAAAAATTAACAGATTTTCTGAATTTGCCACTTAGGCTAAGGGTAATATTGAATTCCTTAAATTAAACATTAATATTCATTTTAAAATATTTATTAATATTCTAAAAATTTAAGCTTGAAAACTCTCAATATTTTTTAACAAACCATCCACTGAAAGGATCCTAGCTATACAACTAAAATCCTAACTATAATTTTTGACTTTGTTTCCGTGTTTAGCAATGAAAGTATCTTGTTTTACGGCTCAAGTGTCAACACTACCAGAATAAATACAAGTACAAGAGTCAGTTATGTTTAACGAGTAACTCTAAGGGATACAAGGATAATCAATTTGGAATTGAGGACGATTCCACAAAATTTACTGTAACTTGTGTACCAGGGTTTCTCAGCATTTGTTTCCCCGTGGTTTATTTACTGTCATGACTTTATACGTTTATGGGGAAAAAAAACAGCAAACAAAATCAAGCTGTTGTGTGGCTGTTTCTTTTACTCAACTTTTTTTGTGGCCGCCATAAAATAAAATGATGAGATCCTCTGACGTTTCATGTGGACCATGTTGAGAAACCTTGAAATAAACCTACAGCTTTGTTTATATTGTCAACAATATAAACTTTCGTGAAATCGCTTGTTTGTTATAAAAATAAAATTATCCACTGTTTACCTTAGCAACATAGTCAGAGACAATGTTTACCCTAGCAACTAGCTTCCAGACCCGTGTTTGGCCGATCCTCTATTTTGATGTGCTCTAACGCTCTCCATGTCTTAATGAGTGTTGGTTCCACTCGGTCAAGAGTCCATACAGCCCGTCAAGCCGGGGACAGGTGATGGCCAAAAGCCAACAAGGAGACGACACGGGCCCCCGGAGACGCTCATCACCCCCTCCCCCCTCAAACTTCCTTCGGTGCCTGTTTGGCCTTGCCCTTAATCAAAGCCCCGTGACGAATGGCGTGTATTCAGGAGATTGAATCTCGTTACGTTTTGGAAATGTTTATCTTCGGGCTTGCGCGCGTTTGAATTTAATTTTATTTTGGCTTTCTCTAGGGAGAGACCCTGAGCAGCGCGAGGCCGAGGGCTGGTCTGTTGTTTCAGTGTATTTTCGCCTGTTTTAAAACTCTTTTAAGAGTCCACGAAGCTCTTTACAAATCAAGTCATCGTCCCCGCGTCCCTAGCTTCTTGGAAACCTTCTTGAAATGTTCCAATGGCTCGTGTTGTTTTGGTGTAAACTATAACCTGTTGCTCTTATTTTTAATGATTCACCAAAGGATATTGAGTTTCATACACATGGTAATTTTTTTAAAAAATGAAGTTTAAAAAAAACCACAAACACTCAAGAGTTACAGAATTTATTGAATAAAGCACAATTTTATCAAGTTCGTGTTTAGGATCGTCAATTATTATCTAAAAATCTGAAGTTTTAGCTAGTCAATGTGGAGTCAATATTTGAATGTATTGATGACATTGTTTTAATTTTATATATTATAATACTATATTTTAATGTATCTATCTATATATATATATATAATTCTCCTCATGGTCCAACCATGCCGAACACCAAGCAAGCTGTCTAACCCCACCGACCAATTAGCTGGCAAGAAAAGGTAGTGCACAGTTTGGGGGGGGGGGGGGGGGGGGGGGCCCACAAAAGGGTTTTAGTGGGGGCCAAAGCCTGGTGGTTTTTTTTNTCATCGAGACCAACAATGTATTCAATTGAGATCAATTGCTTTGGGTTTTTTTTTTCAGAACAACAGAAAAGAATGTATTTCTTAGTGTAGTGTTTATTACATTCGCCTAACAAGGGGAAAGTCGTAGGTTCAAGACCCAGCTCAGACATTACTGTTTTATTTTTTTTTAATGTTTGTGTTTGTGCCCGTTCATTTCCCTCTTTCTTTTCGAACACGGCTGTTCATTCGCGTTGTTCTGATTCCTTCGTGATGTTGTTTTTGTCTGTTTCCCCCCCCCCCCCTTTTTTCTTTGCACTATTTATGAGCAAGTCTGCTGCGCATGCTACGCCGCGGGCCGCATCTAGTATTTTATAATACTATATTTTAAGGCAACAATGTCTCATAAGTTAAAAAAAAAAAGTTTGAAATACTCAATATGTTCTATGAGCAAAAAATTATAAGCAAGTTGAACTAAACAGTTAGCAGATTTCTAGCAGTTTTAATGATCTATTGTGGAATAACTGCTTGTTCATTATTCGTTTTTAAAAAATCAAATCACAATTTTAATAAAGTATTTTTCGCAATGATTCATTTTTTTTTTTAAATTATTTACGATTTTGTTTTAGTTGACCAACATTTGATAACAGAATTTAATTTTAAAAGAATATATAACATTTAGTTGCAAACTCTTAATACCTACACATTTATAACAGGATTTATTTACAGGATTTTTTATTGTAAGATTTCGTGTTTTAAAGTCCCCTCAGTTTAGTTCCTCTTTCATTCACGCCACTCATTAATCATATGTCCTCAAACGCAAACCTGCCTCTCCAAGATGATACTTGCTTTGCCATCCGCGCACCTGTGTAGAAGAACTTCCCAGGTCATGCGTCATACCTGTCATTAAACTTGTATTTTTTTTATCTTCCTAACTTGTTATTATTTTTTTTGAAAACAATATTGATGTTACCGGATTCCGAGCACCGGACACAGCCCCTTATTAAGAATCCTTCCCGGTCGCAGGCAGTACATCACTGTCGAGCCCTGGTCGGCTCCCTTCCCACATCTGCAGTACAGTTGTGGCTGAAATGAAAACCCCGTAACAGAACCTGCTTATTGACGGGTGACCCCGCCAGCGTGACCTCATTAAAATCGGTAAAATGTCGGTGATACAAGATTTGGAGACAAAACTAATGTCTCGGCGAGTCGTCCTGTAATGGAGTTTTGTCCACAAGGAGGACGGAGGATAATATGGGGTCATGTGAATAAAGTGAACAAGTGAATTAGTGACACATTGATTCAATGAGTGAAAAGAATGGCAAAAGGTGAAATTATAAAATTATTTTTTCTATAATTTAACCCTTTTTTAAAAAATTATAACGTAAAAGATAAGTAAAGACATCAACGGATGACACGTTTAAACTAAAGGCAAAGTGATATAATAAAGTGTTTGCAAGACATTGAGTAGTAACTAAATTTTCACATATGCTATGAATTAAATCAACAATATCTTTTCTTTTTTTTTTTAAACCACTATGCTCTCTGCACGGCAGTAAAGAGAATCTCTCTCACGTTTCTGTTATTGTCTGATGTCGCCAGCTTGTGTCTCCGAATAGCCACTGCCAACGGAAGTAAGAATGGCCTGAACCGCTAGGTTCAAATGGATAATTGGAGCTGGCGATGCTAATTCCCACTTATCACCTCGATTGACTTCATCATTCCCCTTTCCTTTCCTCCCCCACCCCACGCACCCACAACTCACAGGGTGGCCCTAATGAAGGAGACGACCGCCATACTTCCGGTACCAAGCCTCGTTTTTGAAAATGATTCGTCACCTGATCGCCGGATGTCGCCAGGAGGCGGTGGTCTTCTCGATAAAAGAAACACGGGACGAGATCTGAGGCAGGCGAGCAAGCCTCGTTTGGGCAATGTCTGTTTTGCATAATGAGCAACAATTTCAGTAGTTGGTGGCAATTTAAAGTGAGGAGACCGCCCCGTGATGGGGCATTGTCAGTGTCGGAAACTGCACCGGTAATGAGATGAATAGACCCGAACTGGTGCGATACTTGGTGTGTAAATGGGCATGGCACTAACTGGTGCGTTACTTGTTGTGCGGATGAGCCATGCGCAGACTAGTGGGCAAAGTAGTGTACAGATGAGCCACAGGCTAACTCGTACATCATACTTGGTATGAAGACGAGCCATGCGCTAACTATTTCATTGCTTCGTGTGCAGGTGAGCGACAGGCTTATTGGAACATTACATGTTGTGCAGATGAACTACGCGCTAAATGGTGCGTTACTTAGTGTGCAGATGAGCCGTGTGCTGTGATCGTCGTTCTCGTGTTACAAAGTTATGGGACACAGTGCAGCAGCAGCCCATCAACCTTTGTTTGGAGTAATAATGTTTAACAATAATCTGCCTTAATCCTCTAACAATCTAACGGGTACAGTACAAACCTTACTAGCTTCAACGATAAACAAATATCTTCCGAGTACAGTGCAAAAACGAGCATTCAATAAAACAAACACACAATCAGTTACATTACAAAACTGGATCTAACAAAAACAAACTACATGTACTTTCCTAGTTATAAAAACGGGAGACGACCATGGCTACAGAAAGATTTTTTGTCGTTTTAATTAGAGACTGTCACCGCCTGCTCAACATGTTTGCCCGCATAACACCACAGCGACATGGATGTACACACATACATACACACACACTTAAACACACACACACACACACAGACACACACACACACACGTGAATAAATGCACACTTTCAAACGCAGTACTGTACACTCGAAAGGATGAAGTTTCACAGAAGAACGTGAAACGAAGAAAAATATGTGCGTGAAATAATATGAAGGGATGGTCTATAATGTCCAAAAATTCATGTTCGAGAGGCCATTAGCAAAATGATTCACGGTTGTCATGTGTTCATAGCAACTTTACTGAACATGCCAATGGTGAAGCTAAAGCGAGTGTGCATGGAAGAAGTTTACTAAAATTCACTCTGAGATTTTTAAAGATATCAGCCAAAAAAAAAAAACGTTGTCTTGTCTTCACTGAATACGCACTCTCATTACCCATCGACAACATGAAAACTCAGATTAAACGACTCCTGACAATCAGACTTTTGAAATACACTGTTTGGTATTTGAAGGCTGAAAATTGTATTTTAAATTTCAATCTCTTTTATTTTATCTAGCAGGAATGTAATATCTAGAAGAGTTGGTACAGGATATTTATTTGGCGTCGAATATTCCTAGTTTTAGATTACTTTGGTTTCATTTTTCCTAATAAAAAAGAACAAAAAACCATCTGAGTTCGTTGCGATGACTATTACCCCCCCCCCCACAGATGCCGCCCTGAAGTCCATTGTGTCCTGCCCAACATGTATGGCTAATGAGTTAAGTATCATGTGTTCTATTGTTCCGGATCGCGAGGGTGTGGCGAGGGCCATGTGTGACAACGGTAATGGAAAGATTGGGGCTAACACAATTGCTCATTGTTTTTTCGTTTCAATTTTAATCTTTTATTGACTCTAAATGTGTCAATGTTATAGTTAATTTACCTTTGTGGCTGTTTCATTCATGCAATGTTTTTAATCCATTATAAATACTATTTTTATTAATTGCTTTTTTAACCAATATTTTAGTTGGTAACTAACAATATGTATTGATACGCTCAATGTGACACTAATATGGTGTCCAACGAACAGGATAAAATAATAATTATGTTGGACATCACAACTAGATGTGGAGTAGATTTAATAAGGCCTGAAAGATTATAGTTTAATGTTTAAGACTTGTTGCAATTGTTCAATACACAATACCGATTAAAGTCGATACTAATACTACATAATAAATCGTGGTACACGTTCTTGTATTGCTGAGTGACAACAAAACTACAGTTCTCTATCAGTATCCTCTTTAATATAAAGCAAATTATAGAGTCTAACATACACGTATATATTATCAAAAATATTAATATCTCAAAATTAGGCTTAGAAACCCGCCTTTGTTATTATATGTCAATATAAATGCTAAGGATTCAGCCCCAGATACATTGAGGCACAGTTAAATTTGATACTTTTAAAAAGATTTAAGTCTCTAACTATTTTTTAAATTTAATTATTTTTTAACTCAACTTCATAATATCTGCTTTGATTATCTATGTTACATTTAAGACATTCTTCAAGTTAACATAAAGAATTATTTTCATTAAACAAACACTCATGGATAATTTGTCTTCAGCTTCATGGCTGTAGATGAGACAGTGAGGACACCAAGAGCATCTCTCCATGGTGAACCATAAAAGTTAACTCTGCGCGTTTCGTAACATTTCAATTTCCGCACACACCTCCTCCGTCCCCGGGAACTCCACTACTACAGCATCTCGCATTCATCTGTCATCTTCTGACACGGTCGCTTCCCTTCCCGGGATTAGCATTTTACAGTCCTCCCTCATCGCCTCCGTCATTAAGATCCTGGGCGAGAAAGTTGGCCGGCACCGTGTCCGCTCGGCTCTCAGATCCTGGAGATAGAGGTATCTTCTTCTTTCTCCTTTCTTTCATTATTTTAATGACGTGCATGGAATCCCTCCAACAGTGTCCGCGTCGTGCGTCTGTCGCCCTGGACTTCTCAGCTCAGACGCTGCAGCAGCGCTCGGACACCCCGCTGGGAAAATGATCTAGGTCCTCTCCCGGCCGCCCGCCGCTGATAACGCTGATACTTGATACGCCGAGTACCCGAAGACTCTGTCTACGGGTGTCCCCCGGGGGGGTTTCCACGTCTCACGCCAGCGGCCACGCCCATGTCTAACACTGTACTGCGAAACGGTGTGAAAGCTCTGGTCTTTCTCTTGAAATGCTCCCTCCCCCAACGCCAAATCTGTTTTCTTTTTTTGGTTCTTTCAAAGACTGGAAGCTTACTATTATCATGGACCCCCCCCCACCTCACAACCATTTAATTTTTTTTCCGTCCAGACACCCCTACTGAGAAATGCAGTGACAATGAACGCAATATGAAATAATGGAATTGAATTAAAGCATCCAGCCCCGAACTCGTTTCTTTGTAATGTTCAACCCTTCAACCTTTTGGCCTTGAGAGTATGATTTCATCTATTTAAATTCTTCAAACAGTCTGAATGACGTCATCAGGAGGATCTAATTAGTTGTATGATAACGGCCTTGATGACAGTTGGTCAGCTAAGCCCATCCTGTCCTTCAGTTACGTCGCTATCAATGACAACACGGCGTCACGCTTTTATCTTCTTCGCCATCGTTTTGTTCACGTTCTCGAAACGAGGCTGAGGCGAGGGTTGAAAAGAAAGATGCCACATAAGAGAAAAATTGGATAGAAAAGAAGTTCCCCTGAAAGACTTTTCATGAATATATACATAATTACTTGTGTTAATTAAGGTAGTATTTCTCAACAACAACAAAAAATAAATTATGTCCAATTTATAGCTTCCGCGTCACAAAAAATGTTGTTTGTTTTTAATATGCCTTTTTAAAGATTCATCAAGGAGCAGCTTACAACATCTGTTCGAATAAATTATTTCATTATTTGATAAGAGCACAATGGTTTAAACAGCTGTCATGGCGTCTAAAATTGTAAAGAACTGCTTCGACTGAGATCCGTGGTATCATTATCAGTTATCTTATTGAGTTCTCACCAAGTTTTCTATTCATGGGTTACTGCCAATTACCCAGTCTGCCAGTCTCTAATGGGATGATTGTGAGGCCTTTTACCTTTAGCACACGATGCAAAAATGTATTCACTTAGAGAGGCTTACAGTCATGCCGGACAAGTCAGTCTGCTAGACAAAAGCTACGCCCTCTGGGAAGAAGCAAACAAAAAAGAGTATAAAACAATAATATTTGTTGATGCCCTAAATAATATGAAGCATATTTAATTTGATACACTTTGGAACATTATAAATAGTTAAAACAATCATTGCAAATGACAAAAATGTCCAAAAACTCTACACGTCCTTTGTACAAGACTCTTGAAGACTTACTACAATGTGATGTTTAATTTCAACGTTTTCTGTTCTATATTTCACTTAAGACTTCAGATACCTCAAGGTGTTTCATTAATTGCTTACAGTAAAAACTACGACTTTTAGGGCAGCAAGTATGTCAGTAGCACAAGACATGAGTTGTAGTTTGTTTGTTTGTTTGTTTGTTTGTTTGTTTGTTTTTTTTTTTTTTTTTTTTTTTTTTTTTTATAAACTTAACTACAGAAAAGGCGAAATGAAGTTCAAGATGTTATATTAAAGCCTTGGTTGTGATTGGAATTTATTTTTGAACACACCAGGTGTTAGAAATTACTTTGACTATTACAACAACAACAAAAAATAATAATAATAAAATAACCACTTTGACATGAACGTTCTTGAAATGTATTTTGTCAAAAGTGAACCCTGGCCCCGTGCAGTTGTATATTGATACCCCCATCGGGACGCTGAGTCCTAGTTCGATGTAAGGCCAAGCGGGATATTTAATGACAGTTTTCTGTGACCCCATCCCCGCTATCCACGAATCCTTTCAATTTCTTCTAACGGCTGACCTGTCAGAATTGGTATTTTATCGAGACGATGTTGAGTTCACCGTTGTCAAACCTGGCTGGAATTGTTTTTCAACGATATCTACCACCATGCTGGATACCAGCGAAGAGAAGGACATTGATAGGACTGAGAGGACCCGACGATGATCCGCAGGACCAACCCACCCCCAACCCCAAGAGAGGAACAGTTCAAAGGGGGGGGGGATGTCATGATATCCAGTGGGCGTGGTCTGAATTGTCACCTGTCACTTTTTTGTCCAGGCCAAGAGAAACAATTTTTAAAGAGGATAAAAACCGTTGGAATCAGCAGTCCTTGGCGGCGACAACACACCGGCCGGGAGAAACAACAAAGTCCTCCGATGTTTTTAAACGGTCCTTTCACTTTCGGAGCCGTATCGAGTTGCCCTGGACGGAGAAATTAATAACAAGTCTGTTAGGGTGATCCTGCCGGGTCTCGGGAAGCCCCCGTTGATGAAATATTGGATTGGTAAAACGATACACCGTGTCTCCGCCCCTGACACGCAACGTCCCCCTGGCCTGTCAGGCGATTAAAGAGACACGAAAATTACTCCAGCTCTCTGGGTGTAGTATTCGCGGGGGTTTTAAAAAGATGCCGCAGTGTAATGGCTATTAAAACAAGCCCACCCCCTTCCTCCTCTCCCGCCGATGACCTTTCATTTTCAACACGTACACCGCATTTTAGAAAGGTTTCAGCCTCCCCCTTTAAATCCCCTATTGTCGATAGCGTCAGTCCATGAAAGAATTATCACCCTCTGTTTTAGTCCATCGATTACAATGTCGTTGAGCAATGATGCTAATGTTTTGTAGATGTAACGAAGACACGCGTAACTGAGCGAGAGTCATTTTGGCAGATATACGTCTGTCATTTGAATATTTAAATCTTCATTACTCTCTCTCTCTCTCTCTCTCTCTCTCTCCTCTCCCCTCTCTCTCTCTCTCTCTGCTCTCCTCTCCCCCCTCTCTCTCTCTCCTCTCCTCTCCCCCCTCTCTCTCTCTCTCTCTTTCTCTCTCTCTATCGCAATGGATCTTTCCTTTTTTATCTTAGCCGTATAAATTTGTGTTAAATACACCCTCCCCACCCTCCTCTTTTTCTCTCCCTCTATTCCAACCAACCTCTCCACACTTCCTCTCCCAATAAAACTCGGTTAGCTATTTCTTCCAATCCACGTTTTCTACTATCTCTTGTTTCTCGATCGCGTGCAACCTGGCCTCCTACCGCTCGTTATGGATGCTATAAATTTCAACTCGACAACCCTTTAAGGCAATGAATTAAAACGAATGTTTAAAAAATCAGATCGGTTTTTTAGGTCTCTAAATGAAGTCAATTCATTTTTTTTTTAATTGTAGACTTATAATATTAGCATCATGAAATGAAAATAGTTCTTTGAAATAAAATACATCTTCAGTTATTCAAGTTTTTAATGTTGCTACAAGACAAAAGAGACCATTTTTGATAATGGAAATTTTCGTCTGGAAAGAATGTAGGAAGCTTCCTCTGATTAAAACTGCCTTCATTCCAGTTGTCGTTCCTTTTCACACAGGAAGTGCATCTGGGGGAAACGCGAAGACATAACCAAGACCGACTCCGGTCCTTAATTGAAAGCTAGGGGGGATAATTCCAATCCCTCGTGTACTCCGGTGACACAACCCAGATAGCGGGAAAATTGGAACCTTTTCTGAATCCTAAACGCCCCTAAATTTGTGAGTTTTAGCTTTGTTCATCCTTTTAAGGCCCTCGCCTGTTGTTTTAGCCGGATAAATTCCTGTTTCCTATTCACTTGGCAGTTCTGCACGCCACGAGTGGAGCCCGCCAGACCCTAATGAAATAAATGCGTCGTATTAAAAGTATTTGAATAATTTCTCCCCACTGCCGTCCAATTTGTTTATCTCGTTGGAGGTTCATCTGTATTTGTTTCGTGGAGTGGTAGATTCACATTTTCAAATGTATCGTATATTTTATGCCCTCTCTCTATATATTTCTATCTGACTCTCTTTCTTTCGTTTTCTCTCTCTCTCACTCACTCTCTCTCTCTCTCTCTCTCTCTCTCTCTCTCTCTCTCTCTCTCTCTCTCTCTCTCCCTCTCTCTCCATCTATCTCTTAGCATCTTCAGAGTAGTTTTCTAACATATAACCTTGTTCCGTTATATGTTGAGCAGAAGTAAAGATTCATTAAAGATTTTTGAATATTGGATTTAATTTATAAAGGGGAAAAAGTGGAAACGCTCTGTTTGGTTAAATTACAGATTTCTATCGTCTTTCTAGTCCAAGATTTTGAAGGATGCGTACACCTGACTTGTTTTAGTGTAGATTAAACAATGGACCTTAAGGAAGGTGTAGGAAGGGCAGCATGGTTTGGTGGATTTATATCCATTTTAATATTTTTTACACTACAATTGTAACTTGTAATAAATAATCGTTAAATAATTAGTGTAAAACGAATTTATAAAACCAGATGACAAGTAAAACTAAAACCTTTTGAATAAATTATGTTTAGGTTGTGAAAACTAGTTTTATATCTAGTGTCATTGTTTGTTAGTTTTTTCTTTCTTTTTTCGCGTTAAGTAATTATATCTATGCTATATACAGTCTTATATAAAGTTAATATAAATTTAATAATTGTGTAGGCTATTTGTAATGACGTAGACATTAGCCGAAACGACTACTTTTTGTATTAGTCAACTAATAAATTTTTAATTTATTGTTTTGATAACACAATTTGTGGATCTAGTATATCATTAAAGCATCGCTTTGGATTATCTTTGATTTCAAGTCACATAATCCAAGCTTATTTCCGTTATGTGTCAAAATGCATCACCATATATAGTATTTTGATTTAATTCCTCTTCACTCCCCCTCCCCCATTTCCAAGATATTCCGTACCCACCCCCATTAAAGTCATAACCTCTGAAATCTTAAATTATTAGCAATGTTAGCGTAAATTTCTGTTTGCTCAAGTCTTTTTAAATTCTTGGGTCTCAACAAATACCTTTGAATAATCTCGATTATAACGATTTTGGTGTGTATTTCTGATTATTTTACTTTGACTGATATGTCACGAATTAAAGCTGAGCTATTGGTGTTATACTAGATTCTTATCTTTCAAATTATTGAAATTCATTTTCTTCTTGTTGACAATTTTTAGCTATCGGGAAGATATTTTCTCAAGAGCTTATTTATTGACAATGTATAAGTTCCCCATTGTTGGCTTTTAACATTTGATAAAGGAGCTCCCCTCAAATCTAATAAAAGGAGGATCAAACATAACGGACTCTTTAAAATTATTTGGAGTTTATTTTAATATAAAAAATATCTAAAGCCATTTATCTCTATCAAACAATGTCTTAAGCTGGTGGTATCCGCATGTCCCCAAACGATGAATTGTAACGACAAACAGTCTGCATGGAAGAGGTTGTTGTTGTTGAGCCTTCTCGTCCATGAGGGACATCCACCGATCATCGACAGCATCTGCACTTCCTCCTAGGACATAGGCCACCTACACGAGACCTCCAGGCATCTCTATAATGGGCCATTTTCTCCAGGATCTTCCATTCATGGCCAATTCTCTTGATGTCTGCCTCCAATTCTCGGCGCCAGTTGTGTCTTGGGCGGCCTCTTTTCCATTTACCCTGTGGGTTCCATTTTAGGTGGGATCTTTTAATATTTTTGTATGTGGATTTAACTCTTTCTAATTTTATGTCAGTTAACATTTAGATTAAATTTTTTTAAAATATTTTATCATAACAATGATTTCAGAAATGTTTATATCCTTGGATTTGGAGATATAATCAACCGATGATTACGACACCAGAGTCATAGTGTTTGACAAATAAAATGGGGTTTTTAAGTATCACTACATGGCGTTGAAATTGTTCATTTTTATCAAAATAACAACAATTAGGGGTCGTCCATAAATTACGTCACGCACCTAATGGTTAGGGAGGGGGTCCCCACATTTCAGACGATGTGTGAAGAGGGGGAGGGGGGAGTTTAAGAATTGTGACGTCAGGCTAAAACACAATACTTTAAATAAAAGTGTCACTTAAATATTCAATTTCTTACAATTTATTTATGACGTTTTGCATGGTTTCACGCGTGTTAAGATATTAGATTGCAGCCTTACTATAAATACATACTAAAATTACAATAAAATGATTTTAAGCATGAAAATACAGGTTTTAAAGGGGGGGGGGGAGTATCACCGATTTGTCGCGTAATATGTGACGTAATATTGGAGCGGGGTCTAAGGTTTTTTTTTTTTTTTTTGGTTTTTTTTTACGAAGTGTGACGAAGGGGGAAAGTGGGTGGAGTTTAAAATCGGCCAAAATCGCGTGCCGTCATTCATGAACGGCCCTGTTATACTTAAGTTTTGCCTTGAGACGACCATTAAAAAGACTTGACACATGTTTTGAATGGCGAAGGCACGAAGCTCGTTTTCCTATATGTCATCTCAAACAACAAAACCTATTATATAGGTAAGTAAAATCCCCAGGGAAGTAGAGAGCATGATGAGGTTCAAACAGTTTTAATTGTGCCCCTAGCGACTGTGGGAATGCACCTCGGTCCATGCACGCCACTGAGCAGATGCGCGGTCGAGCGTCCCGGACATGCGCAGACAGATTCGGATGACGAGAGTGATTGATGGGAACACGGCTGAAGTGAGCAGCCTACAAAGAAGTGTTAGGTGTGGGCACGAGCAGAGAGAGAAGTGTGTGTGGTGTGTGTGTGTGTGTGTGTGTGTGTGTGTGTGTGTCTGTGTGTGTGTGTGTGTGTGTGTGTGTGTGTGTGTGTGTGTGTTTAGGGTGAGGCCTACGTTCTCTCCATTAAAACGGTTGATGACTTTGACAAAACTCAGTTATATCAGAAATAGCGCTATCTTGGAGATGTGACTATCTCAGAAATAGCGCTATCTTGGAGATGTGACTATCACAGAAATAACGCTATCTTGGAGATGTGACTATCTCAGAAATAGCGCTACATATGTGAGATGTGACTATCTCAGAAATAGCGCTATCTTGGAGATGTGACTATCTCAGAAATAGCGCTATCTTGGAGATGTGACTATCTCAGAAATAGCGCTATATATGTGAGATGTGACTATCTCAGAAATAGCGCTATATATGTGAGATGTGACTATCTCAGAAATAGCGCTATCTTGGAGATGGGACTATCTCAGAAATAGCGCTATATATGTGAGATGTGACTATCTCAGAAATAGTGCTATCTTGGAGATGTGACTATCACAGAAATAGCGCTATCTTGGAGATGTGACTATCACAGAAATAGCGCTATCTTGGAGACGTGACTATTTTATGAATATGGCCGTATTAGAGATACGTCTCTCTCTTAGAATTATAATTTTGTAAGAAATTAGATTGCCTTAAAAAACAAAACGGCAGTCTCAGAGAATCTGATATTTTCAGACATATACTTTTATGTTTGCACAGTTAAGCAGCCGTGACTGTAGAGTCAGGTGGTTGAGTCTAAAATTTCATTTCATTAGGCAATCTCTCTGTAAGACTGATATTGGAACTGAATCTCTGCATGTCGTCATAGTTCCGTAGTTCGATTTGTTATGTATTCCATTTTATCATTTGTTGGTCCGCGACACCGCCAAACAAGTTAAAAAGCAACAAAAACTGAAATTCCAAAAAGTTTGTTTTTTTTTTTAAACTAAATCTTCTATCTTGTCAATTAGAGGAAGAGGATTAAATTCCCGGATGAAAATATCTTTAAATTTCACAACTTCTCGCGATAACGACGATTTTAAGTGTTATCTAGATGAGGTAATATAAAAGAGGAAATGAATCAACTGCCTCCCGTAGGGCCCTCATTTTCAGGTATCCCCATTCGAACGACTTAATGTGGATTACGTGTCGGGGATAATTTTTGTCCACAGTCGCGGGTTACCGGGATGGAATCAAATATGTCCGCCTAATCTAGCACGCAGCGACGAAACGACGATAAAACCACCAGGCTTTTATCTGCCACGGCTCCTGTATCGCCATGCGCAGCAGTTTTTGACGTACGTCAGGAGCTGTCACTGAACACGCGTGAGACCCTTTTGTGTGTTTGTTGTATCCCACACACCCGAGTCTGTCACTTGGACCGAGTTTGTTTTTTTATTGCTCAGACATCAATTCATGACGTATCTCGAATAATGAACTTTATTTCATTTTTATATATGTTCATGCTTACATTCTCCAACTCAAATATTTTCTCTTTTTTTTTTTAAAATAAATTTGATGGTCTGTCCCAAAGAGTAATTATAGAGCATGTTAAAATAATAATAGAACATGTTAAAATAATTATAGAACATGTTAAAATAATTATAGAACATGTTAAAATAATAATAGAACATGTTAAAATAATAATAGAACATGTTAAAATAATTATAGAACATGTTAAAATAATAAAAGAACATGTTAAAATAATAATAGCACATGTTAAAGTAATTATAGAGCATGTTAAAATAATAATAGAACATGTTAAAATAATTATAGAGCATGTTAAAATAATTATAGAACATGTTAAAATAATTATAAAACATGTTAAAATAATTATAGAACATGTTAAAATAATTATAGAACATGTTAAAATAATTATAGAGCATGTTAAAATAATTATAGAACATGTTAAAATAATTATAGAACATGTTAAAATAATTATAGAGCATGTTAAAATAATTATAGAGCATGTTAAAATAATAATAGAACATGTTAAAATAATTATAGAAGAACATGTTAAAATAACTAACAGTACTTAATCAGATCACGTTGTGTGAACATAAAAACATGTGTTAGTGGGTGGTCACTTCGTGGGTGGTCACTTCGTGGGTGGTCACTTCGTGGGTGGTCAGTGTGTTGTCACCAGGATGTGGTTGTATCGAACTTTCATTTTCCCCTCTTAAGTTTCAATATTTCAAAATTTCTTTTCCGTAGTGAAAGAAGGAAAATTTCTTTTAAGTAAAGACCGAAAAAACAATGATATATTAAAAGCAGTTCATCCCTCTTTTGTGGTTCAGAATCTCATTACAACTACTCGCCTCACTCACGCACACAATAACTCTACAATTACAAACCGTACAGAAGGTTTACGGTTATTTGTCAGAGTGAATTAGACAAAGTCCATGACCACAAAACGTGCGGGAAGGGGGGGGGGATGAAAATTCCTATTTCTACGAGAGGGGGGAAAATGGTTTACGGCAACACCCGGGAACATGCCCTCGTGATGGCCCCGACACCGATGGCGTTGCGACCCCAGGGCGAACGCTTGCGTTTCTAATTAAGCTCGTATATTACGGGGAATAATTCGAATAGTTGCGTGTTTCATCTGCTCCCGTTGATGGCCTTTAAATGCGCCGTGCTATTATTCCCAAACAGTGTTTTACCAGGGTCACGGCTAAGTGAACACGGGTAACGTTTTCCCGAGGCCCTCGCCAGAGCGCATGAAAGATAACAAGCTGAGCGATTATTACACTCGGTTAGACAAAATGGCGATGTTCCTTTTTAAAATATATATATATATATATATAAATTATATTATATATATATATTTATTTCGTTGACTATGAGTTAAGAGCGACAACGAAAAACGAGCTCTTCGCTTGTCACGTGAACAATTGAAAACTTGTTTTTAACTCCATTGGAGATAGGTGAAGCCTTGTGAGACGGTGCTCCGTCGTTGATGTGCCCCCCGCCCACACACACACACACACACTTTAACCTGTCCTATAATTATTCCCCCCTTATTTAGCTATATTTATTGTCTTTGGAGAAGCCCATTTTATTCATAAGCAAGATTGGCGGGGAAGGGGCCACAATGCTCACTGCCAAGTGATTAAAATCCCAAATATTTGTGTACTCTCCCTGAACTGAATGTCGTGACCCACGTGTTGGAGGTAAAGATATATCATACGCACAAGCAAACACTTTCGTTAATTTGAGCGCAACACATGCAGCACCAAGGTTATCTGTACAACACATCCATCACTCGGGTTATCTGTACAACACATCCATCACTCGGGTTATCTGTACAACACATCCAGCACTCGGGTTATCTGTACAACACATCCAGCACTCGGGTTATCTGTACAACACATCCAGCACTCGGGTTATCTGTCAGTAACACATCCAGCACACGTGTTATCTTTCAGCAACACAAGCAGCACTCGGGTTATCTGTACAACACATGCAGCACTCGGGTTATCTGTACAACACATGCAGCACCAAGGTTATCTGTACAACACATCCAGCACTCGGGTTATCTGTAAAACACATCCAGCACTCGGGTTATCTGTACAACACATGCAGCACTCGGGTTATCTGTACAACACATGCAGCACTCGGGTTATCTGTACAACACATGCAGCACCAAGGTTATCTGTACAACACATGCAGCACTCGGGTTATCTGTACAACACATCCAGCACTCGGGTTATCTGTCAGTAACACATCCAGCACACGTGTTATCTTTCAGCAACACAAGCAGCACTCGGGTTATCTGTCAGAAAGATTTCTAAAGCAGGTTTAATGACCTAAAGTGCCTTAATGCTGCTCTAAAAAAAAAAAATTATAACGTTTTTAAATAGGCAAAGAGTGGTAATGCGCGCCTAGTCGCTATTGACAAAGCGCGGCAAAGCACGCCTTGTTAGAACTATCTTTAGAAACGAAATTACAGAAAATAAAAACTTTTCACTTCAGTGGGTGAAAAAAGATGTTTTCGACTTCTGGCAATGGCGGCCGTGTCCCTCTCTTGTGTTTCACTCGATTCGCGAAGTTTTTTTTTTTGGTAGTTTTTCTTTTTTATGGACTATAATTTTATAAATAAATTTTACGCACTTTTTTTTTAAACTTCATAACCAGTTCATCGCAATACCGGAAATCCTTTCGGGAATGAGGCGGAAGTTTAACAAAAACCTTATGGGGCTTTAAACGTAAAGTAGCTCTCAGATACTGCAGGTCTGGCCACCCCTGGTTAATGACATTTGTTGACAAGAAGAGTGAGAGAGCAAAGAGAGAGGAGGAGAACGTCGTGTTGGGGAGTAGTAGTATTGAAACCAAACTATTGTCCATGAGTGCAAGCTCTGACCACCAAGGTCATTTCCGTTAACATTTCAGCAATATCTGTAAGAGAAGTTTTGTTTAGGCAACTTGCAAATGGGGGTTTGTGATTTAAAAAACAAACCAAACCAACCAATGGATAATTTTATGATTTAACAAGAACTCGGCAACAAAGGAATTGCTCACATGTTAGTTTTAGTTTACTGATTTGTGTGAGTGCAGGACCTGGTCTATCAGAGAAGTCATGCTGGTTGTATGATGGGTGACATGCTGGTTGTAAGATGGGAGACATGCTGGTTGTATGATGGGGACACATGCAGGTCGTATGATGGGGAGATATAAAGGTTGTATGATGGGAGACATGCAGGCTGTATGATTGGAGACATGCAGGTTGTGTGATGGGAGACATGCAAGTTGCATGATGGGAGACATGCAGGTTGCATGATGGGAGACATGCAGGTTGCATGATGGGAGACAAGCAGGTTGTGTTATGGGAGACATGCAAGTTTCATGATTGGAGACATGCAGGTTATATGATGGGGACACATGCAGGTTGTAGGATGGGGACACATGCAGGTCGTATGATGGGGAGATATAAAGGTTGTATGATGGGAGACATGAAGGATGTATGATGGGAGACATGCAGGTTGCATGATGGGAGACATGCAGGTTGCATGATTGGAGACATGCAGGTTATATAGTGGGGACACATGCAGGTTGTATGATGGGAACACATGCAGGTCTATGATGGGGAGATATTAAGGTTGTATGATGGGAGACATGCAGGCTGTATGAAGGGAGACATACAGGTTGTATGATGGGAGACAGGCAAGCTGCATGATGGGAGACATGCAGGTTGGATGATGGGAGACATTCAAGTTGTATGATGGGAGACATGCAGCTTGTATGATGGGGACACATGCAGGTTGTATGATGGGGACACATGCAAGTTGTATGATGGGGACACATGCAGGTCGTATGATGGGGAGATATAAAGGTTGTATGATGGGACACATGCAGGCTGTATGATGGGAGACATGCAGGTTGTGTGATGGGAGAAATGCATGTTGCATGATGGGAGACATGCAGGTTGCATGATGGGAGACATGCAGGTTGTATGATGGGAGACATGCAGGTTGTATGATGGGGACACATGCAGGTTATATGATGGGGACACATGCAGGTCGTATGATGGGGAGATATAAAGGTTGTATGATGAGAGACATGCAGGTTGTATGATGATAGACATGCAAGTTGTATGATGGGAGACATGCAGTTTATATGATGGGGACACATGCAGGTTGTATGATGGGGACACATGCAGGTCGTATGATGGGGAGATATAAAGGTTTATGATGGTAGACATGCAGGTTGTATGATTGAAGACATGAACGTTGTGTAATGGGAGACATGCAGGTTGTATGATGGGAGACATAAAGGTTGTGTGAGTGGAGACATGCAAGTTGGATGATGGGAGACATGAAGGTTATGTGCTGATAGAGACATGCTTGTTGTATGATGGGAGACATGCAAGTTGGATGATGGGAGACTTAAATGTTGTGTGATGGGAGACATGCATGTTGTGTGATGGAGAGACATGAAGGTTGTGTGATGTTAGACATGCTGGTGGATGATGGGAGTCATAACTGGTTGTATGATGGGAGAAAAAAATGCAGGTTGTATGAGGGTGAGACGTGCAGGTTGTAGGATGGGGAGATATGCTGTTGGTAAAATGAGGAGATATGCTGGTGGTAGGATGAGGAGATATGCTGGTGGTAGGATGGGGAGATATGCAGGTGGTAGGATGGGGAGATAGTTGATGGTATGATGGGGACACATGCAGGTCTATGATGGGGAGATATAAAGGTTTATGATGGGAGACATGCAGGCTGTATGATGGGAGACATACAGGTTGTATGATGTGAGACATGCAGGTTGTATGATGGGAGACATACAGGTTGTATGATGGGAAACATGCAAGTTGCATGATGGGAGACATGCAGGTTGGATGATGGGAGACATTCATGTTGTATGATGGGAGACATGCAGGTTGTATGATGGGGACACATGCAGGTTGTATGATGGGGACACATGCAGGTTGTATGATGGGGACACATGCAGGTCGTATGATGGGGAGATATAAAGGTTGTAAGATGGGACACATGCAGGCTGTATGATGGGAGACATGCAGGTTGTGTGATGGGAGACATGCAAGTTGCATGATGGGAGACATGCAGGTTGCATGATGGGAGACATGCAGGCTGTATGATGGGAGACATGCAGGTTGTGTGATGGGAGACATGCAAGTTGCATGATGGGAGACATGCAGGTTGCATGATGGGAGACATGCAGGTTGTATGATGGGAGACATGCAGGTTGTATGATGGGGACACATGCAGGTCGTATGATGGGGAGATATAAAGGTTGTATGATGAGAGACATGCAGGTTGTATGATGATAGACATGCAGGTTATATGATTGAAGATATGAAGGTTGCGTAATGGGAGACATGCAGGTTGTATGATGGGAGACATGAAGGTTGTGTGAGTGGAGACATGCAAGTTGGATGATGGGAGACATGAAGGTTATGTGCTGATAGAGACATGCTGGTTGTATGATGGGAGACATTCAAGTTGGATGATGGGAGACTTAAATGTTGTGTGATGGGAGACATGCATGTTGTGTGATGGAGAGACATGAAGGTTGTGTGATGTTAGACATGCTGGTGGATGATGGGAGTCATAACTGGTTGTATGATGGGAGAAAAAAAATGCAGGTTGTATGAGGGTGAGACGTGCAGGTTGTAGGATGGGGAGATATGCTGTTGGTAAAATGAGGAGATATGCTGGTGGTAGGATGAGGAGATATGCTGGTGGTAGGATGGGGAGATATGCAGGTGGTAGGATGGGGAGATATGCTGATGGTATGATGGGGACACATGCAGGTCTACGATGGGGAGATATAAAGGTTGTATGATGGGAGACATGCACGCTGTATGATGGGAGACATACAGGTTGTATGATGGGAGACATGCAGGTTGTATGATGGGGACACATGCAGGTTGTATGATGGGGACACATGCAGGTTGTATGATGCGGAGATATAAAGGTTGTATGATGGGAGACATGCAGGCTGTATGATGGGAGACATGCAGGTTGTGTGATGGGAGACATGCAAGTTGCATGATGGGAGACATGCAGGTTGCATGATGGGAGACATGCAGGTTGCATGATGGGAGACATGCTGGTTGTGTGCTGGGAGACATGCAAGTTGCATGATTGGAGACATGCAGTTTTTTTTATGATGGGGACACATGCAGGTTGTATGATGGGGACAATTGCAGGTCTATGATGGGGAGATATAAAGGTTGTATGATGGGAGACATGCAGGCTGTATGATGGGAGACATACAGGTTGTATGATGGGAGACATGCAAGTTGCATGATGGGAGACATGCAAGTTGCATGATGGGAGACATGCATGTTGTGTGATGGAGAGACATGAAGGTTGTGTGATGTTAGACATGCTGGTGGATGATGGGAGTCATAACTGGTTGTATGATGGGAGAAAAAAATGCAGGTTGTATGAGGGTGAGACTCGCAGGTTGTGGGATGGGGAGATATGCTGGTGGTAGGATGAGGAGATATGCTGGTGGTAGGATGGGGAGATGTGCTGGTGGTATGATTGGGAGATAAGCAGGTGGTAGGATGGGGAGATATGCTGATGGTATGATGGGGAGATATGCAGGTGGTAGGATGGGGAGAGGCTTTTAGGACACAGTGGTGGAGAGTGTCGAGATACATGATACATTAAATAAAACTTGACGACTCACGGATTGAATTTGATAGCGTTTGGAGTGTGTGAGTGTGTATTCACACAAAGAGACAGACTAGGAGAGAGGGGGAGAGAGAGGGAGAGAGAGAGAGAGAGAGAGTGTCAACCGTAAGTCATAGTGAGCTATAGTGATTTATTAAAATGACAAAATTCCATCCTATCATCCATCATATCCCTGTACAATAAATTTTCACCTTGGTTACTTAAATAAATCCCTACCGCATGGCACACTAACCACTACCATCACTCCATCCCACCACCATCACCCAATCCCACCACCATCACCCCATCCCATCACCATCACCCCATCCCATCATCATCACCCCATCCCACCACTATCACCCCATCCCATCACCATCACCTCACCCCACATCCATCACCATCACCCCATCCCACCACCATCACCCCATCCCATCACCATCCATCACCCCAAATCCATCACCATCGCCTCATCCCACCACCATCACCTCACCCCATCACCATCACCTCATCCCACCACCATCACCTCCCCCCATCACCATCATCTCACCCCACCACCATCACCCCACACCCAGCACAACCTACCCCACCACCACCTATCCCTATCACCAACTTTAACCACCACCACCACCACCTACATCCCCCCCGTGTACCCAAAAATTTCTTTGTTTTCAATATATCTGTTCTATTCATATCGCATTAACCGACATGTGCTTTCCATAATCAATGTGACCAGATTCTCCCCTACGTCCACAAACTCAGATTAACTACAGCAACAGCTTTCTCGTGAGCAACAGCTTTTCGTGGAGCGACATCAGTTCAAGCATAAAACAAAAATTGTGAATGCTCGCTGCTATCTGGGGTTCTCAATCTGTACGTTACATCCCTACAGGATGTCACGTCCCAATGTTCACATCCCCCACAAAATGTCACGTCCCAATGTTTACATCCCCCACAAAATGTCACGTTATAGTGATAACATTAATACAAAATGTCACGTCCCAATGTTCACATCCCCCACAAAATGTCACGTCCCAATGTTCACATCCCCCACAAAATGTCACGTCCCAATGTTCACATCCCCCACAAAATGTCACGTTATAGTGATAACATTAATACAAAATGTCACGTCCCAGTGTTCACATCCCTACAGAATGTCACGTCCCAGTGGTCCTATCCCCCCTCAAATGTCACGTCCCAGCAAAGCTCATATCACCTTAAAAATGCAGGTTCCCAAGCACAAAATGTCAAATATCACTGCCATTGTCATGATGTGTCATATGTTGATGAATTGACGTCTGATGGCGATGTGATGACTCACAAAATATCGTCACCACACTTATCATAAGTCGTCACATTTAAGTAATTAGATGCAGAATAATTAATAGTGGAGGGTGGGGTCAGAAAACACACAAACACACAGCCACCCACCCACCCCCACACACACACACAATCTGTGATTTTTTTTTTGTTCCGCACATTGATTAATGGATAATGGTCCAACTTGGCACACATTTCTGTTATGATCCAGAATAAAATCTTGATCGGTTTTAAAATTTACATATTGTGCAGTTTCGGGCCTTTTTTAAAGGAATAATTAAACTCGAATGAGTATTTAAACACATTTTCCAACATAGAATTTCCGATTTTTTTATTCAAGAGAAATGATTCTAAATTACATTAAAAGTCATTTCAAATCAGTAATTCTGAAACTACACACAATATGACGTAACGAGCAAAATACCCGTGCTACGCTACGGGGTAGGCACAATAAGAATAACTTTATTTTGTTTTGGGTCTCAAATTCTCCTTAAAAATGAATGTAAACGCATCTGTAAATTAGGGTGGTGATAAATCAAACACCTTAATAAAAACAACGATATGTGTGTCGAGAAAAATAAAAATATTATTAGTTTAAATATTACCCATCAAATTTGGTATTTCTGCTTTAATATTAATATAGCATTATCATTATCATCCGTGGCTCTACAGCCCATGTAGGGCCCTGGCTTGCTCAACCACATCCTTCCATTCAGATCGTTTGATGACTTTCTTTCACCATGCTCGAACCCCCTTAATAACGCATGCTATATACTCTACCAGCATAACAAATGTCGTTAACAGTTACAAAAATCTAACGGGCAAGGCTCACTTTATTTTCACGTGAATCAAAACATGAAAACAGTATCCTTCCACATGATTCCTTTGGTTCTTAGAAGCAGCACGCTAAACAACCATTTCATTTATAGTCTAAGCATGAAATTAGTTCAAGACGAATAGGATATTTTTAGCCAGATAATATTTGTCAATATTTTGGCTTGGGGAAAGTGGGAAATATGGTTTATTTGTTTTAAAAGGCACATGTTCCTTTTACGCGAATAAAAACATAATAACAATGCTGCTTTTTAAGAATATGGAGAGAAATGTATCTCCTTATAAAATTTATGTAAATCATTATATATTCCTGCACATTGTTTCTAAGAGTAATAATTCACTTTATATCAATCTTTATTCCCGTTGTATACTATTCATCTAATAAAATCAAAACAGCACACAATACGTTGTTGTCAGTGTGTTTTTTCGACATAACACGCACTTTCTTATGCTAGATCCTGTTTATAAGTCGTAATACCCGTTATATTTCTTTACACTTGATATATTTACACCTAAAGAACAGTTTTTACCCGAAGCGTATGTCATACAAACGCATTGTTCGAGAAATGTACCCAATTTTTTAAAATGGATGTTTCATCATTCGTTAGGTCTTAGAGTAAAATACATGTTTTAAGATTACTTTTTTCATGGGAAAAGCTCTCCAAAACATTATTTCTATTTCTAGGCTAAGCATGGCCTTAGTCAAATGAATTGGATTTTTTTAATTCGCCAGTTATTAATTATGTGAATATTGATGTTAAATTGAGGTATGTATGAGTTAATTTGTTTTAAAGAAACACCTTAAATCGCAAGGAGGTTTGAGCTGAAAATGTACCCTGCTGGTTTACTTTAGTTGTGCAAAAAGTATTATCTATTTGGTGGTTGAACACTTCGACCCCGGAGGGTTCAACCGTGGCAGTTCGACCACAGGACGTTTCGTCCCCAGGTCGTTTCGACTCCGGTCGTTTCGACCACGGACGGTTCGACCCCGGTCGATTCGACCCCGGGCGATTAAATCCCGGACATTTCCACCTCGGGGCTTTTCGACCCTAGGACGTTTCGACCCCGGACGTTTCGACCCTTTCGTTTCTAAAGTGAGGTTTTTTTCCATTTATTATGTGTTATTTTATTACTACATGTATTATTATTTTTAATTAATTTTTGGTATATTATGAATTAGAAATTAAAAACAGAATTTCAACTACTATCCCAAACACACTTAAAAAGGACCTCATTTAAATTGGGTTTTAAAGATGTATATATTTAATTTCCTCAAAGATTTTCACTGTGATAACAAAAATAATTGATTTTTTAAAACAAATGTCGATAAGCTGAACAATGATGAATTATTTTTATACCAAATACTAAATTTTAAAAAGTATATATACAAAAAATAATAATAAATTTCTACGGTGTAGATAGAAAGGGGTCGAAACATCCGGGGTCGAAACACCCTAGGGTCGAAACGTCCTGTGGTCGAACTGTCCGGGGTCGAATCGTCAGGGGTCGAACCGACCGGGTCAAAACCTCAAGAGTCGAAGTGTCCTTAATTCTTTCTATTTAATTAAATTTATAAATATTTTTAGGGATTTTATTATGTTATTTGCCTGCATAAATCTCACTGATTGATCAAAAAATCATACCAGCTTGCAATATAATTTTTCCGATAATATATTACAATAAAGAAAACAATTATGAGACGTAAAATCAAACATCTATGAGGCGTTTAAGAAGATAAATACTNATTAAGAAAAAAACACACGTTGAATCGCAAGGTTTGGGCTTAAAATTTTACACTGCTGCTTTTCTTAATCTTTGCAAAAAGGATATTATCAGTGGCTATGAAATAGTGCCACTCAGGGCTCGGCAATATTATAAACTCATGACCCAAGAAATGAAAAGCACCCTTCAAACAGTTCACAAAATTGCCCCTCTTTATAAAAATTACAATTCCGCTATTAAACCCCACTCTTAAAGCAGTGTATAAACGCTTATACACGTACCATTTTATTATTTAAAATCTTTCATAATTAAATCCAGTGCATAATTGTAACTATACATAAACCATTACCCGGTAACGACTTTTCAATATTTAATTTCACTTTAAGCAATCTATGAAACAAATCGTTATTTCACAACTAATACAAACACACAGTCACACGCACACACAGCCGCACACATACACATATGAATACACTCGCTCACATGCTTATTCAGACACTCGGATTATTAACATAAAAAGTAACATCAAATAAATTAATATAATAAAAGCTTCATGACGCCACTTCATTTTTTTACGGCGCGCAAAACCACACGCTCTGATAATCTCAAAACTAAAATTTTACGTCTATATTTTCAATTTTAAAAAAGTTAGCAAGAGTTGCGTGGTATAGGGGCTTCACACACACACACTGACGGACGGAAATGCGCTTAGGCGCATTATATAATAGACGAGCAAAATACCCGTGCTATGCTACGGGGTAGGCACAATAAGAGTAACTTTATTTAGTTTTGGGTCTCAAATTCTCCTAAAAAATTAATATTAACGGATCTGGAAATTAGGGTTGTGATAAATCAAACCCTTCTTAATAAAAACAAAGATAAGTGTGTCGAGAAAAATAAACATTATATTATTTGTATGAATATTACCCATCATTTTTGGTATTTATGCTTTAATATTGCAACATCATTATCATCCGTGATTCTACAGCCCATGAAGGGCCCTGACTTGCTCAACCACATCCTTCCATTCAGATCGATTGATGGCTTTCTTTCACCATGCTCGAACCCCTTTAATAACGCATGGTTTTTTCTCTACCAGAATAACAAATGTCGTTAACAGTTACAAAAAGATAACGGGCAAAATTCACTTTCTTTTCTAGTGAATCAAAACGCGAAAACAGTATCTTTCCACAGGATTTCTTTGGTTCTTAGAAATAGCTCGCTAAACACCAATTTCATTTATAGTCTAAGCATGAAATTAGTTCCAGACGAATAGGATATTTTTAGCCAGATAATTTTTTGTGAATATTGTGGCTTGGGGTGAGTAGAAAATATGGTTTACTTGTTTTAAAAGCACATGTTCCTTTAACGTGAATAAAAACATAAGAACAATGCTGCTTTTTAAGAAAATGGTGAGAAATTGATCTTCTTATAAATTTTATGTCAATCATTATATATTCCCGCACATTTTTTCTAATCGTAACAATTCACTTTATATCAATCTTTTTTCCCGTTGTAAACTATTCATCTAATAAACTCAAAACAGCATGGCACAAAATGAATTGTTGTCAGTAAATTTTTCTATATAAGACGCACTTCCTTATGCTAGATCCTATGTATAAGTCGTAATATCCGGGATATTTCTTTACATTTTATATATTTACACCTTAAAGAACAGTTTATACCCGAAGCGTATGTCATGCAAACGCATTGTTCGTTAAATGTACCCAATTTTTGAAATAGATTTTTCATCATTCGTTGGGTCTTAGACTAAAATACATGTTTTAAGATTACTTTTTTCATTAGAGAAGCTCTCCAAAACATTATATCTATTTCTAGGCTAAGCATGCCCTTAATCAAATCAATAGGGTTTTTTTTTGCGCCAGATACTTTACTTTAGTTATGCAAATAGTATTTTCTATTTGGTGGTTGGACACTTCGACCCAGGACGAATCGACCCCGGACGTTTCGACCATGGCAGTTTGACCACAGGACGTTTTGTCCCCGGTCGTTTCGACTCCGGTCGGTTCGACCACGGAAGGTTCAACCCCCGGGGTAATTCAATCCCGGACAATTCCGCCAAGGGACGTTTCGACCCCGAACGTTTCAACCCCTTTCTATCTACACCGTAGAAAATTATTATTATTTTTGTTTGTATATATAATTTTAAAAATACTGGTTGTCATGTTAGAGGCGCAACATTTGCAGACATAGAAATAACCAAATCATACACACACATACGCACATAGCCCCTCTCCGTTCCCCACACACACAAACTTGCACCAATAGAAAACTCTACAGTCTAAACCATAACACGTACGATAATATTGCATTTTTTCTAGCAAAAAGTCTTTTTTATGTAAGCTTTTTCATTCATCTACCAATTAATCCACAACATCCATTCCTTTACAGTTTATGCATGACCTATATTTAGGACAAATTAGATTTATTTTTATTGAGCTGTTTAATACTTATGTGATTGGGATGCGTAGGGTTGGGGAGATTTTTTAATATTGTCTATTTGTTTAAAAAAAACACGTTGAATCGCAAGGTTTGGGTT
>MUZC01001301.1:237898-254502 GCA_002072015.1 Radix auricularia
TGCGCAAGGGGTCATTTTTTCTAAAATCAAACGTAAAGTAAAAACCATCTCTGAAACAATCATTGGAGATTGTTCTTCTCTTTAACAGTTTTTTAAGTCTCATTCAATGACTTCCCGTTATCTTTTATTCAAGCACCCATGCAGATCGCATCGGCAGAAACTTGTGTTCACAAAATTAACGGAATTTTTCATAATCCAGTGCATAATTTTAACTATACATAAAAGATTACGTGGTAACGTCTTTTCAATATTTAATTTCACTTTTAGCAATCTATGAAATAAATCTTTATTTCACAACTAATACAAACACACAGTCACACGGACACACAGACGCAAATACACACATACACATAAACACACTCGCACAAATGCATATTCGCACACTCGGATTATAATCAATATAAAAATTAACATCAAATAAATTAATGTAATAAAAGCTTCATGACGCCACTTAGATGTTTTTTTTACGGCGCGCAAAACCACACCCTCAGTTAATCTCAAACCCAAAATCATTACGATTTTACGTCTATATTTTCAATTTTAAAAAAAGTTAGCAAGAGTTGCGTGGTATAGGGGCTTCACACACACACACGGACGCGCTTAGGCGCATTATTATATAGATGTCCTTTAAGCCATGACGATAAAAATACGATTTTCCAAAGATTTCACAATAATATTCATGAAATTTTGACACCAACACCAAAACAATAACAAAGTAAGTAAAGCATACATGACACGCATGAACACACAACTGCAACACAGCAATAGGGAAGAATTGACCAATAGGATAGCAGAACCGATAGTGGCAAGTTGAATGACGTCAAATTATTTCCATTGTTTCCGGAATGTTTCCTTTGATCAGCGCGGCTGCACGGCCAAGCAGATCCTTGACCGATACAGCGCATTAGTTAAGAGTTACCACGCACACGATTATTTATAATATAAATCCTTATATTACCTTGAAAATAAATCCTTATCTTACCTTGAAAATAAATCCTTATATTGCCTTGAAAATAAATCCTTATATTACCTTGAAAATAAATCCTAATATTACCTTGTTTATAAATCCTTAAATTGCCTTGTTTATAGATTTTTATATTACCTTCTTTTATAAATCCTTTTATTGCCTAGTTTATAATCCTTGTAGTGCAGGGGTCCGGAAACCATGGCTCGCGAGCAAGATATGGCTCTTTTGATGGCTTCATCTGGCTCTCAGACAAGAGTTAAGTTATTTTTTAAAAAATGGTTATTCAGCCTCCTTTGATCTACATATTAATTTTACAGCAGACAACTGCATAACAATGTTATTAAAAAGAATTCAGAGACATAATTATTGTACTTTGAGAGTTGAAATAACACAAAATGATCACATTTACTTGAATTTTTAGTTTTAAACATAATGTATCGTCCTTACAGAATTACTTTTCACAATATATGGTGTTCATGGGTCTCTCAGACACACAGTTTCCCGACCCTTTTCACATTGCCTTGTTTATAAACCCTGACATTGCCTTGTTTATAAATCCTTACGTTGCCTTGTTTATAAACCCTGACATTGCCTTGTTTATAAACCCTGACATTGCCTTGTTTATAAACCCTGACATTGCCTTGTTTATAAATCCTTACTTTGCCTTGTTTTCGTTCTGTAAAACGCGTGTTGTGTTGAGATTTGACGACATACATATTTGATTGGACAATGTTTACTCTATTACTTGATACGTCGCAGGAGAGCTGCTGACGTGTCGTCTGCCGCATGAACCATTTGTCAAATTTAATGATTTTCTGTTTTTTTTGTAGATTGATATTCTAGAGTGAAATTCCTGTAAACAAGGTACGTAAGGAAAGAACTGGGTTTATACTTATGAATCTTATTACTATGAGTGTCGGGAATATTACCTTGTATTATTATAGTTGTGATGGCGTGACAGACTAATAGGGATGGTGCAGGCAAAAGTACAGTGACACCTCTCATAGCGAGCATAATTCATTCCGGAATCTTACTCGTTAGGCGAAATAATCGTCAAACAATTTTCCCCAAACTAATCAATGTAAAATACTATAATGCTTTCCGTACTGAAAAAAAACAACTTCTTTTACAAAAAGATAAATTTATAGACATATTTTCAAATAAAAATACTTATGACTAATAAAAAATACGGAGTGTAAAATTTGGAATATAATTTAAATTCGAAACAAAGTGAGGTCAGCGAAAATAATTTTCGCATTCTCACAAATAATGCTTTCCTAAATAGTGTCGCCTTGTAATCGCTTCTCGTTTATCCATATTAGAAGCAACCTCTCAACATCATCAAGAATACGTAACGTTTCTTAGACATTCTTGACAGTCCATTTAAAGAATCCATTTCCTTAATTTTGTTTTTGTTCTAGAGAATAGTGCAGATCGTTTATGTTGACCGATTGTATGTGCGCGCTAGAATAGCCACGCTCACACATTGTTCTGTCTATGCAGCGATTTTACGTTTCATTTCAACAGTTATATTTTCTCTCTGATTATTGCCTTCTTGTGGTTTTTCCTTCAAGACATTACACTTTGCACATAAAAAAATTACGAAAAACTTGTGAATAAAAACGGCTGATCACACACCAAAACAATAACGCTAACAGACCAAGTGCTAAACAAAAACTAATGCAAGAGTGTGTACGTCCCAGCTCACAAATGAATGTCGGAAAAAAGGGACTTCCCCTATCAGCGTAACTCGTTATGGGAAATGTCGCTCGTTCAGGGAGTAACTTCTTCTCATTTTTTGCTAATTATGAGAGGTTACACTGTATATATTTTATAGCTTGTATTATAAATTAAGTACATTTTCGCTAGATTTTTTCTTTGCTAAAAATCATTAGTAGCCAATGGACATGTATTGTGTACGCAATCCCTCTGTGGGCAACACTAGTCCTAGAAGTCATTATTTATTATCTGTGGGCAAAATTAGTCATAGAAGTCATTATTTATTGCCTGTTGGCAACATTAGTCATAGAAGTCATTATTTATTGCCTGTGGACTACATTAGTTCTAGAAGTCATTATTTATTGTCTGTGGGCAACATTATTCCTAGAAGTCATTATTTATTGTCTGTTGGCAACATTAGTCCTAGAAGTCATTATTTATTGTCTGTTGGCAACATTAGTCCTAGAAGTCATCATTTATTGTCTGTGGGCAACATTAGTCATAGAAGTCATCATTTATTGTTTGTGGGCAACACTTGTCCTGGAAGCCCTGTTCTCTGGGCGACACACCTAAAACACGTCTATAATCACTGCCATTGGCAAGCGATGAGTGATGCCCCGACACTTTAGAACTATTGGCATCAATCGATGAAAGGCAAACAGCTTTAATTATATTATCAGCAGTCAGCAGTACTAAGGTATTAGAAACTACAGAGATACGAGTTAATGGGAGTTGCGGGACTGAGATAAGTCTGTACTACAAGAACCTACAATGAAGTGACAGTCTTCAGTTAGATGTTTTAGCAGGTGAAAGGGGATGTTGGCGTGATGCATAGCTAACCTTCAAAATCATCATGGAACAAAAGTATTATAACTTTTATGATGCTACATTGTTACCAGAGGAATGATATCTGTGACGCTCAATTTCTCGCCATTGCTTCAGGATGCCGAGGTTCACATACTATGGAAGGGTCAAGAATTAACGAACGGACATTTAGGGTATGATTTAACTGGAGATGGACTCTACAAAAAAGACAACAATTCATATTTAAATGACATTTAAGATTATCGTGTTTAAAAGAATTTGGCAAACACATTCAGTGAGAAGGACAAAGACAGAAAAAGAGAGAGAGAGAGAGATGGAGAGAAGTGAGACATATAGAGACAAAAAGTGAGATATATATGGAGAGAAACAGAAAGAGAGAGAGAGACATCCTGCCAGCATAGATATCCTGCCATAGATATCCTGCCATAGATATCCTGCAATAGATATCCTGCCATAATTATCTTGCCATATATATCCTGTCATAGATATCCTTTCCTAGATATCCTGCAATAGATATCCTGCCATAGATATCCTGCAATAGATATCCTGCCATAAAGATCCTGCAATAGATATCCTGCCATAGATATCCTGCCATAATTATCCTGCCCTAGATATCCTGGCATAGATATCCTGTCATAGATATCCTGCCCTAAGTATCCTGCCATAGACATCCTGTCATAGATAGCCTGCCCTAGATATCCTGTCATAGATATCTTGCCCTAGATATCCTGTCATATATATCCTGCCCTAGATATCATGTCATAGATATCCATAAAGAAGCATGAACCAACATATCTGACTGACCTAACTGACACAAGTCTGGCCAGCAAAGTCCTCTCACAAAATATACAAGACTTGTCTGACTCATTTACTCAGCTTACAAGCAGGACTCAACACTTGCCAACAACTATCGCATCTGTCTTACCGAAATGGCTCAAATATCAATCAGTCCTACATATCTGGTGGTTCACTTATAACTTTCTCAATATATGCCTTATGTGTGTCATTTAGGCCTTTATGTTCTTTTTTTTTCAATACGTTCCGTTTGGTGCTATTGTTTTTATTATTATTTTTATCATTACTAATACTCTAAAAAAATTTACTTCTCTTTCATAGCTATCTCACATATTAACACATTATATGGGAAAAAAACGGTGAATAACTTGCTGTTAAAAATGAGTAACCCACCTAGATAAAATATTTGGTTGGCTTATACGTACATACAAACAGATTAGGGCTCTCAAACAAGACTCACTCATCTGGCTGACTCAAGTGATCTCAATCTAGTATCACGTGACAATGCTGCTACATCCTCAAGCCCTAGAACACATCCCTGTTGCTCGGTTCTATTGTTGTTCCTCATAGATCTCTTACTGCGGTCATAGCATTTTAGGGGAACGTTTGCAAAACATTTAATCTTGTTGGAGCCGTGGACAAGTTTGGAACATTTCACAGCAAGAAATGCTACGTATACTTACAGTGTATTTTTTATTTACAGTTTAGTAGACGAGCAATTCTGACCTCACTACACAGAAACGTTACGCTAACCCTTAAACAAACTATGTTTCAGGGATCGTGCATAGGAAAACATAGTAGTGGACCATATGCCTCCTTCCGTTGACAAGAATTCTCACTAGTTGACCATGAGCCTCCTTCCGTAGACAATAAATCTTACTAGTAGATCATATTACCCATCACTATGTTACCTGCTGCTATTTTATTCGAGCATTCGTTTAAATATTTAAACTACAGTAAAAATTATTATAAAAACTTATGAAAGCAATAAACGCGCGCAATTTTAGTTATTCCTTTTTTATTATCACCTCGCTCGTTTTTAAGACCGTCACTTAAGTATGTCAAAGAAAAATTATTGTACTGCATTTCGTGCTAATGACATTTAAGTTTCGTCAACAGGTCAACCGGTGCTAAATTAGGATTTATTGAAATGTTATGAAGGGATGTGCGGGACATCATGTGCCATTTAGTCTTGGATATAGTCAAAAAACATTTTTTTAAAAATTAGAATTACATGGATTTAATAAAAAGTTTAGAGCGAATTTCGTCTTTTGATTAATTTCCTTTGACACGTACAATTAGTATTTATACTTTGCAATGTAGATCTATGTACAATGCCATTGAAACAATGACAGTATATGTATAATAATAATGGCAATGTTTCCCTCTGAAATGAGGTTAAAATATTCAAAAGTCGCAACAAAAAGCGACAATATGACGTAATCCAAACATTTTGAAAATATCAATCTCTTCTTAATATCGCTTTTTTTAATTTAAAAAATCAGTTTTTATTCCGTGGCTTTAATTAACAGGAAAATGATCGAGAAATTTGTCCTAAAAAAAATTAATAATTGTTTTCTCTCCCTGACGCCTGTAATGTGAGCTGCATCTGAAGCATAACAATGAATGCCAGTGTCCAGTGACAAATTAGCTCTTTGTTAGCACCTATTTTCCTAGCTGAGTTATTCCACCTCTATTAGAGTAGCGGCTAATTTTTTCGTTCAGTAACAACTAATCTTTTTGTTTAGTAACACCTAATCTCATTATCTAGCAACACCTGATCTTTTTATTTAGTAACTCATTTTTGTTTAGTAACATCTAATCTTTTTGTCTAGTAACACCTAATCTCTTTGTTCAGTAACTCCTAATCTCTTTGCTCAGTAAAACGTAATCTCTTTGCTCGATGAAACCTAATCTCTTTCTTCAGCAACACCTAATCTCTGTATTTAGTAAAACCTAATCTCTTTCTTCAGCAACACTTAATCTCTTTGTTCCCACCTTATCTCCTCTTTAGACCCGCATGAGCTGTTTGAAGTATTAAACGTATCTCTGTGTTTACTGCTAAACATTGATGCCACGAAGTCAGCTGCTGTGTTTAAAAACTGAATCAGGTTAAAGTGAAGAACTTACTTTAAGTTTTGTCTGAAAGTCGATCTCATTTTTGCCTTGTCTGCCTCCACCAATGATTCTACCTCCGCCAATGATTCTACCTCCGCCAATGATTCTACCTCCGCCAATGATTCTACCTCCGCCAATGATTCTACCTCCACCAATGATTCTACCTCCGCCAATGATTCTACCTCCACCAATGATTCTGCCTCCACCAATGATTCTACCTCCGCCAATTATTCTACCTCCGCCAATGATTCTACCTCCGCCAATGATTCTACCTCCGCCAATGATTCTACCTCCACCAATGATTCTACCTCCGCCAATGATTCTACCTCCACCGTTAAAGCTGTTCAAGAAGCTGGTCCTACTGGTTGTGACGTGTGTTTACTGTATCAACTTATTACTGTGATCTGTTGTGGCTGGCTCGTCTCATTGATATGTCTGTTGAAATGAACTCCATTCATGTATCCATGGAAATGAGAGAAATGTTTTCGTTTCAATTTCAAAACTTTTAATGTATACTTTACACATCACGAAATATGCGTAATATTATCACGTGCAGAATAACCTTTGAGATTTTATACTTGTGGGAGTGTGACCTTTGTTTAAATGAGAACTCACTGACATGCACTTTTCTTTATCTTAGTTTTATTACCTTAATGTGTTATATTATTTTTATATTTATATTAAAATTGTATTATTCATCTTTGATTAGATGCTGAAGGTGAAGGTCTGGAGATCTAAAAATGCGCATGCAGTTATTACATTATGAAAACATTATCATGTTGTTTTAGATAAACAATTTTAAGTTTATGTTTGTAAGGTATGCATCTAATCTACCCATAAAAACACCTGACTATTCCACCGCCAGAATGTGTTTCAAGAGTGTATCATTATTTTCCACGGTCACAGGCTGAATGATACGTGTTAAGAAACCCGTTGGTCTTAGATGCGTTGTTGTAGCAATTAGACAATTATATAAACAGAATGAGGCCAGCCTGACCAACATAACCACAAAATAATAGGAAGTTGTATATAATCATTTTGATCAAGTTCTATACAAGAAAATGAAAATTCGTGCGCTAAATGTTTTTGCAATATGCTACCAGAAAATGTTCCCTCTGAGATTCTTTGGTCCGTTGCAAATTAAAAAAAAAAACATTTGTGCATAGTTGCGCAGCATCCATTTTTTGTTCAATTTGACACTCCGAAAATACGGTTAATGTATCATCGGTATCAACATTTGCTGCACGGCAATTATAAAATGCTGTGCAGACTCGGTTAGATATCTTCGCGGCCACGCAACTGAAAGGGTAGATCGCTTCAAGGTAAGATAGCATCTTTTGGAAGAAATAAAACTGATGAAATTTGAATACTTTCCAAGCTAATAGATCTTGTTTGGTAGTTGTAGAGATTCCATGCATTGGCATTGTTTATTTTAGGAATGCTCTCTGAAGATCTGATGTTATCATCACATTATACTAACTCCCATCCCCAGGTAATCGGTGCTCCCACCCCAACAAGCCACAGGAGTCGAGCCACATGACCAGAAAGTGTACTGAAAGTAGATTACAAGCCACAAATTAATCAAAGCTTTAAGCTCGAGTGAATGCCGGGAGATTTTATTGTTATTAGCGAAATGCCGTGGGTTGGCTGGCTGGATGACATTGGTGGGGTCAGCCGGCACCATCAATGGCAGTAACCACGTCAATTCTTACTTTGGTCTCAACTCATCGGAGGACCGACTTCATAACCGGGGACTCAGTGGATGGCACACAGTCACGTGATTCGGAATTGAATAGGATTTATTGTCCAATCACACGCATGACTACATACGAGCTACACGTTTGTAATTAGACTTTTCTGGGCAAATTCTAACACCTGAATCAAACATATACTCGGTGTAAGGCATAGAAGAATAAGATATATTTGAAATAAATTATATATAAATGATTTAAAGCTGTTGAAACATTCACTCCGGTGTCTAAATAACCTGTGCCTGAACCAACTTGTCCTGACAGTTTATACTCTTCACACCAACCCTGCGCCTAATTCTCCTGCACTGACTGGTAATTCTTCTATGTAGGAAATGATAGCGTTCCCCCCAATATTCTGTGTCTAATTAAGTCAGCATTTTATTCCAGCCTTGGGCGTCCTTTTGTAACATCATTGCTTATGCAGATAGGAAATAGCCGTTAGAATATTTTAGTTCACATTTCAATTATGTCTTTAACATATGCAATTTGAATCTGTCTGAGACAAGGAAACATCTTTGGGGAAATGTTTCTGAGTGTTGATAAATTATTCAAATATTCCTCAGGAAAGTTAGATGAATGTGATAATATGTCATGGGATGGATGTGATAATATGTCATGGGATGGGATTAGAGGGATGTAGCTGGTGGGATTTATTGTCTGGGATTTCATTTGCAAGGTTAAATATTTAAGCCTTTACAAGGTCATTGTTCGTTAAAATATGTAAACAAAGCAAACTTTGCAATACTATATATTGAAACATCAATCATGAACTAAGCTAGAAGGCGTTCAAAAATTACTTGGAATATTTTAATAATAATTTATTAACATCCTTTTAATTTATCAAGTAATGTAGGGAAGAGTTGAATTTTTCTCTAATAACATAACTGTTACGTCTTTCCTAAAAAGCTTCTTTTTTAAAAATATATTTTTCAAATATTGTCTTGACAAATTCTTTCCCTCAAAGAAATCTCCAGAGACTCTCAAACGTTGCTGTGTGATTTGTATCTTGTATGAGCTATACAACCGAAGTAAATACCTTGCATCTGTGTGTAAAACACAAGCTACTACATTCATTACATAAAATTGGTCACTAGAACTTCACATGAGATCTATGTGTAAAACAAAACTACATCATCAACGAAATACAACTTTGCTGATGTGCCCATAATTTGCATGCGATCTAAGTGTAAAACCACACCTACTCCATCCATAAAGTGTGTAAGCCTTGCGCCACGCAAAAACCATTAGCATATTTTGTACGTCTTGCCCATATCTAGGTTGGTGGTTCCGTCGCTGGGCAGATAACTGTGGAGATTTCTTTCTTTACTGCCATGTCATTACTGTCTCACAGCTACAAGTACCCGGCCAGCCTACCCCATGATTACAGTGCTCAAACCACTATTATTTTACTGGAACATTTGACCCGGTGGAACTCAAGCAATAACGAAAGACGTAGTTCGTTACATTTCACCTGCTGTTGTCAAGTTGCAAAATAAAATCTGCAACTATCACAACAAGTAACTGATTCGAGTTCTTTAAAGAACATCATGAGTTTATTTATAAAAATGTGTTAGTTTTAAAATACGCTTGAAAATGTATTTTGGAGAAAAAATAAGGATTTCAATAATTATTTTGAAAATTAAAATCATTGTTAACATCTGAGTTACTTTTGCAAAATGTTAACTATACCCTTTTCTTGGAGTTAACATTTGGATAAATGGTTTCAAAGAAAATGTTTAAAATATTGTCCACATATCAACACTTTGTATGTCAAATTTTGATGATTTTTAAAATTATATTTAAGGGTGTAGTTGAGAGTGTCCTCAATAAGTCAAATCGGTAGAGTAATATACTGAAACATTAATATTAACATAACAAGTGTTTCTTTATTTTCTAAAAAACAGTTTACAACAATCGGGAATTATGAATAAATTTTAATTTTACGAACGCCTTTTAGGGAATTAATTTACTTTAAATGGAAATAATTTATTTATTATTGCTGTTTATTCAAAAAAATTTATTACAAATATATTTCCTGAAAATCAACACCAAATTTTATATGATACATATTTGAATTTGGAGGTAGAGATTTACATCATGTATGTTTAAGAGGTAAAATCAGACATTCTATCCCCCTCCCTGTTTATTCGCTTCATACCCCCTCCTCCTCCTAACTCTCTGCCTCTCTCTCTCTCTCTTTCTCTTTCAATCTCATTTTAATGTGTCCCCCCCTCCACCAATCCTCCTTACTCTTTGCCTCCAATTCTCCCCACTCTGTCTCTGTCCTCTCTCTCTCTCTCTCTCTCTGTCTGTCTGTCTGTCACTCTCTCTCTCTCTCATTCCTTCCAGCAAAATATTGAAGCAATAAAGAAGATACTGAATCAGTTTTAGAAACATGATACATGATAGAATATTCGCCCTTGTTGTCGCTCGACATCACCGTACCGCCCAAGTGAAAAGATGTCCCCATCTTTAGAGGTGTCCGGATATTGCGTTGTAATTAAAGAGCGTCACGGCTGTGGCTTGTATGTCTGGATTAGTGGCCGCCTACTTCTTAGCGGGGGGGGGGGGCTGTGAGAAAACTAATCCGTAATTTGATTGCTGATCATCCAGCCTCCACCATTCATATGTCTAGCAGTGATGAATCACAGGATGGCATTACACAGACTAACGCCCTAGTGCCGGCAAGATTTGTGATCTGATCAACATCAGATCGATATGATTTGGACAGAAGGATAAAGAGGTTGTAAAGGGAAGGACGTGATAAAAACAAGGATTTCGACAGGTTTACTGAGTAAATAGGACGGACGAGATGCTTCCTCGCTCTAACACAACGACTCAACACAATGGTGGTGATGTGAATGATAGAGCAACGTTCTAGAAGTACTCTCATCTTTTCACAAATATTTTCACGCACATACTAAAATAAACATTAAACACTGTTAGTAAGAGATAAACACATCGTTTTTTGTTGTTGTTGTTGTTGTTGTTGTTGCTTTTTTGTGTCTAAGATTTTGTAGTTGAGAAATTGCAGGGAGCAGAACTGGACAATTAATACTAGGGCCACCGCTTGAACAGCTGAACTCTTTGTTGTGGGTTTATTTGGTACTCAGTAAATGGGTGCACAGCCGGGAGTCCTTTCTTGTATAAAGTATTTTGTATTTTAAAGTGACATGACAGAATCATTTTTATCAGAAGTCAACTGACAATCGTCTCAAAGTTAACACAAACATGTAACACTGTGAATGCATCCCCCATCTCCTCTCTATTTCTTTCTCTCTCATTACGTCACAAACTTACCTACGGTTAGCTCCTACGATTTCTCCCTACACTTCATCTATAGTCTCTAGGACACCATCAATATCAATACCACGCCTGGCTATTCTAAACGAGCAGTCATTCCATCAAATCTACTCACATACACACCAACACACCAGCTGTCAATCCATCAACTCTACTCACATACACACAAACACACCAGCAGTCATTCCATCAAGTCTACTCACTCACACACCAACACACCAGCCGTCATTCCATCTACACACAAACATATTACAACAGTGATTATCATGCCTTTAACAGATGTGTGAGACTTCTCATTAATTTAAGAAATAACTGTGGGTAACAGTATCTCCATTCAAATACATATGTAAGCTAGAACTTTGTCTGAAAATGCAAATAGAACTGACACCAGAGAGACATGTCACACACATATACAACACCTGATAAATAAGGAAATAGATAGATATGACATGAGTGTATGATGGATGTGTAAGCAGCTTTTACTTTAATACACGATACACTAAAAATTATTTTCATGACTTTAAAATAAAGATAAAAGATTAAAATCTTAGTTTGGTTCAGTGAAGTTAAATTATATTTTTTTTTTTTAAATTCCCAAAACATGTAACATTTTTTTATTCGATATATCACTAAAATGCCTTATTAAAATGTAATGTTTAGTGAATCAAATACCCTTTGGTGCGATTGTCATAAGTGTTTAACGCAATTTCTCTTGGAAAAATTGTGTTTAGATCTATATATTTGAAATGTCTGTAGAAATTGATCTGGCAACTCCTCCTGAACCATACCAGATAGAGGGTTCGGGTCTTTTGCAAATATGTAAAGAAGGTCTTAAGGATGTGCAAGAGTCCAAAAAAAAAACAAAAAAAAAACGAAAAAATTTACTGTATTTCCTGGGGGGAAAAAGGAATAAGAAAACGAAAAAATTATCAGTATTTTGACAATTTCTCGCCAACCATAACAGCTATCGGGTAAAACAAACGCCAAACGGTAGCTAGCTAATAATAATAATTTAAGCGATGTTGGAGTAGAATATTTTGAAAAATGTCTTTTCGTTCGACTCCCGTAAATTTAGCAGCAATTTGTAGATAGCAATTCTTTCGTTTACTTACATGATTATTGATTTGTAATTACTTTTAATGTAATCTAGAATGATAGTTAATGGGGTTTTCCCGCTTTGTGAATGCTAATGTTAGAATGTTGCACGGGTCGCATTATATTGACACATTCTTAAACTTAAAGTGATATAGCGTGAGGGGATATGACGCCATATTTTGTTAACTTTCAGATTTATTGATTTGAAATTACTTTTAATGTAATCTAGAGCGATTTCGCTTGAAAAAAAAAAGGAAATTCTTTGTTGGAAATTGTGTTTAAATACTCATTTGAGTTTTATTACTTGTTTTAATCAGAAGTGTAATTAATTCTAATTTAGAAATACAACACAAAGATAACTTAATACAACCCTCAGATAGACATAAAGATAAAAACACCTTTCTTATTCCATATGCAAGAACAAACACATACAAGTTTTCTTTCTTTCCGTCCGGTATTCGGGCGTGGACTGGGTTGCCTGAAGAAACCAGGAAAGCCAACACTTTATCATCATTTAAAACCCTAGTAAGAATACAGGACTCAACACAAACCATAGAAATACGTAGGACGCAATAATCTTCTGTACAGAAGGAGCGTCTGTAACATATAAGATAAGATAAGATAAGTGTAAGAAAAAACTAGTATATTCTATACTTAAACTGTAGAGGGCAGATAATAAGCCTGCTTATGTCACTATGTAGGTCTTGTAACTGATTATTTTTTTCTTGTAACTGATTAATATCCCTTGTTAACTTATATCAAGTCCGGCCTGAGTGCCAAATGCGGTCTCCGTTAAATATCTGACTGCTTCATCTGAAATAATTAATTGACTCGCGATTGTTTCTTGAACGACGATATGGAATTAAAGAAATGTCGAAACTATATTATTTCTTTGACATAAAAATACAATGCTAGCAAAACTGTGGCAAACATATTTATTGTGTACAAGCGTGAATATTGATTTTACAGCCTCTAAAATTATCTGATGTAATGTGTATGATGTTCGTTGATTTCCGATGGCAAAGTCTTTAATTTTTCTTTTAACGTTGAAAAGGAAATGAATATGGCGTTGATGAACTTGAAGTTTAAAGATAGTTTTTACATCACACTTTTTTACGCAAACTATTAGGCTCGTTTTATTTACTGCAAGTCACGTAATATAACATACATAACTTTATTATATTAATTTTGCATTATTCATAATTGTTTTTACTAGTTTTTACTGATGAGATAAGATTTTTTAAAGTTTCTAAAATTGCTATTGTGTTGTTCCTTATTTGACCCACAAACTATCCGTTCTACAAGTAATTTTTTTAGGCCCACAACCTCTTTATGTTTCGAGGTCGTAGGGGGTTCTAATGTTTCCGTTAGAACATTCTCGGGCTTGGTAGACCCTGGCGCCGCCCATCCCTCTCCAGGTCAGCGAAGGACTTTCTTAGCGTCGTCATTTCTTAACATTTTTATACAGGCTTTAACGTTGGCTCGAGCCGCCTACAAGTTAATAACTAACAAACAAAATGATGGAACTTAAAAGCCTATCATATTTTGTGTGTGTGTGTGTTGTTAATCCGGTCACAACATATTTTTATTTTATGGAATATGGTCATCATTCTAAAAAGTTTTGATACCATTGACTTGCATGTAATAACATTGAAAGCCTCATTTAGGTGCCCATGTACCTTGGCGCCCAGGGACATATGTAGCCTCTTGCCCGTCTAAAAATATAATGTTCCTATAAAAATTCATTCATTTTAGTGTACAATGAATATCTTTTCATACTGTATCGGAACTGAAAGATAAAATTGTTGTAATACTATTGAGACCCTATTATTCTTTACACAACTAAGGTCTTCTAACTTTTGTAAAACAGTTATGATCTTTAACTTCCATAAAAAATCTTTTATTTCTAGCAAATAATGAAGATATTTTTCTTCTTTAACAGAATAAATCTCTTCCAATTCTGCAAATATTTCACTTCGATCAAGGCAGTCTGTCCGAGACATATAAATTAAATTAACAATTTTATTAGAAAACTTAGTTTAAAAATAAACATCTTTGAGGTATCCCTTGGGAATGTTGCGTAGGTGGTGGGCACCAGACAGAAAGTCTTGTTATATTAGGGAAGAAGTCAACTAATCCGTTCCACTAATTTGACAAAGACATTATTTACCTCACATTCATTGTGAGCTAAAGTATTGGCTACTCAGGGCTAGAGTTTAAAAATGTGATAGTAGATTGGACTGACATTTCTAATAGATTGTATCTGTTATGGTAGATTGGACTGACATTTCTAATAGATTGTATCTGTTATGATAGATTGCACTGACATTTCTAATAGATTGTATCTGTGATGGTAGATTGGACTGACATTTCTAATAGATTGTATCTGTTATGGTAGATTAGAGTGACATTTCTAATAGATTGTATCTGTTATGGTAGATTGGACTGACATTTCTAATAGATTTTATCGGTCACTACAATCGGTTAAAGATTTTATAGAACGACTGTATTGATTTTATATGCAGAATTGTCATTTTGGTTTGTAGAAATTAGAATGACATTCACATGTCCAGGGTGTCATCATGGGTTATTACAGATTCAATAAGAATGCAAAACTAAATTGCTACTAGACTTTTGTGAGGTCTGTACTAGATTATGCATCTTCTGTATGGGACATATCAACTAAAGTAAGCATTGATAAGCTAGAACAATTTTTTAAAAGCTAAAAGAATCATTAGTAGAGAATTTTAAACATTTTTTCAAGAATAACATCATTAGTTCAATCATTAAGCCCTAAAACACTAGAGCAGTGGTCCCCAACCCCTGAGCCGCAGACCGGTACCTGGCCGTAGACTAAATGGTCCCGGGTCGCCAAACGCACATTTAATTATTTACATTTTATTTACAGTAATGGCAGTGGTGTATGTAGTTTTTTTTCATTAGATTGTTGAGTCTTTCCATAGCCCAGAGGCTAAGGCTGTGGTTACACTGCACGCGAATTCGCTCATCTAGTCGCGCATCTGAAACCTCTCGAAAAACAAATGCAATAACATATAGATTCTAGTGCGTGGTTACACTGGCAGCGTAAAAACGCCAGTATACGCGCGTATACGCGCGAACAATTTGATTTTTTCCAGCGCATCGCGCGAATTGGCTTTCAAAAGTCAACAAAATGGCGGAAATTTGTGCCACTTCGTCTCATTTTATGTGTGTAAATAATCATTTAATAAATAAGAATTGGCTTTCATGCATGATTTTCAACATATAAAACAGTAGGTTTCCATTTTAAACTAAAATCATTTTGATTTTTATTATGGATATTGACAAATTAAATTCTGAAGTCATGCGCCCACACTCCTCTCAACAAATACAACAACAATGTCGTCGAAGTGTTATCACAGTATCAGTAGTCTGTAATAATAGTAATATGACTAAGAATTTTGGAAGGAAACTTTGGCTTGAAATTGCAGACGAACCTAATTCTACAAGTAAGTAAGCTACAATTATTATTATTGTAGATGTTGTTTATTTAATTAGGGAATCAAATAACAAATATTATAAATTAATGAAGCGAAATACTTATTTCACTATTTAAACAACTTTTGTTCCAATTAATGCTATGCAGTTATTTTGTATATTCATATATTAAATATTATTTATACTATACTTGTAATTTACAAGTAATATTTAATGATATAATTATTTTTAATATTATATTACATGTAGCGTTAAATAAATATCCCTTAATATTAATTTCAAAATTAATATTTAAAATGTTTAATAATATTTTAAATTTCCTGGAAAGAAAACAAAATTAAAATTTGTATTAAAATTTAAAACTACACAACAGTTCACAACAGTGACAACACCCTACAACTCCAGACACTGCAGTGCAGTAAAACTACGAATAATAATGGTCATGTAATAGTATTAATACTAGTGATAAAACTATTTTTACTATTCTAATACAACTGTTGCTAACTAGTATAAGTAATATTAAAGTCAGTTTACAGAGAAATACAGGTCCAATT
>MUZC01001301.1:259402-273447 GCA_002072015.1 Radix auricularia
TTACAATACAGCACTGAATTCGAAAATTAATTTCAATTACATTCTTAATAAATAAATAAATATATATATATTTATAAAACCATTAAGTTATAAAATTTCTCTAACAAAACTTGTACAAATGACAATGATATTTGTGAATTCCAATTTGTTCAAAAAGTAGTTAAATAATGTTAATTAAATTTACTTTACTTTAATTATTATTAGTCTTATTTAATAATTTAAAATGATTTTTGTTTTCAAATTCAAATACAAATTAACTTACCTCACCTCAGTATTGAGGGTTTTAAGGCAAGGCAGGCCAGACTTTCTTACTTTCTTCGGGAGAAATTCATTACCAAAATTTGTCGTAGTGGGTTTTTTTGTTAATACGTGGTCTTATTCTATTTAATTTTTAAACAAATGTTCTAGGTCGCATCATGAAAAATTCAATAAAATAATAACGCTTCTTTGACGACTAACTTCTTCGGTGACTCTAGGCTAGGCACTCTAGTCTAGCGCCAGCGGCCTAGGCCTAAAATTACTAATATTAATAATCAATTTAATCATAATTAGGAAACAATGTTTTATGTTGCGATCGAATTTCGAGGTAAACGAAATTCAACATTCTTACTAAGACTCTTACTCATTCTAAAAGATTTGGGTTTAACCACATGTCACTCTGATCTTTACCAATCTAATGAAATAATGGGGGAGATTTATTTGATTTTTATCTATTTTAATTCTGTATGCAAATATTATTTATTAAATAACAACAGTGGTTGTTAAGCTAAACAAATAAAAACGAAAGTAGGCGACGTCTATATAAACACACAAAATGTGTGTTTAAATAGCGAAAAGGATAAAGGTTAAAGTTTGTTGTCAAGACAAACAATGTAATTCGCGCGATATCAGCTGAAACAATCGCTTGCAGTGTAACCACCTTAAAAATTACTTTTCAGATGCGCGTTCGCGCGTATACTAGATGAGCGAATTCGCGTGCAGTGTAACCACAGCCTAAAACTTGTAACCCGTTTTGGCGGCACCCCATGAAAAGAACATCAATAACACATTACCGCAGATCGGGACAATGACCTACAATAAATGTTTGCGCTCTTTTTTAGTCGTGCGCGCTTTTGATGGGTGGCCTGTGTTGGAAAGCTGGATGTACATGATGATTTATTATCTGCTCCATCTTTGCCAACCAACAGGAAGGGAGCTGAACTGCTCAAGTTACTGGATGGTTATAAATCAGGACCACAATCACATACGGAGCTGCTGCGATGACCAAACGACTGTCTGGTTTAACTGCTCATATTAACGAGGTTGCTCATGAGAGTGAATCTATTCATTCTATTTTGTCGCAAAAATGTTGAGCAACCGAAAAGTGTCATCGGAATTTAACAGTGTATTGATTGATGTCGGTAAAATTACTCACCACAATCAAAGAACAACCGCTTAACTCATGCCAGTTTGACCAGCTTTGTGAAGGACTCAGAGCACACATAGATTCTACAATTGTCTATAGACAGAAGTAAGATGGTATCCAGGGAACAATAGCTAACTAGAGTATTTGAACTACGAGAGCGATTGCAAAGATTGCACCCAGAAAAGAAGTCACCGCTGGCAGCACATTTCAATGACAAGGTGTTGGGCGAAAAACTGGTTTAACTGTGCCACATATTCAGCCAGCTCAACGAACTCAAAAGGTCCCGTTAGGGAAAATGACAAATGTTTTGAAATTGTAAAGAAAGTAGCTGCATTTAAAGCCAAACTGGAAATTGTGGGAACAGAGCTTGATCAGAAGCACTTATGATAGATTTCAAACATTAGTGGGCATTTTAGGCCAGACTGACCTGATCCTATATTCTCCAAGTTGGTGCACGAACATCTGTCTTTGATCTTAAAAGAGTTCGAGCAATCCTTCCCAAAAACGAGACCCACCCATTGGGAAAATTGGATCAGTGACCTATTTGTCATCAAATCATCTGAATCTCTGTACAATAAAAAATTTAACTGCTCGAGATTGTAATTCTTCTGGATTAAAGTCATAGCCGAATAATATTCTTAGATTGCCATCAATAGCAGTTAATTTCTGACACCTGATATGTGTGGCGAGGGGTTTTCTGTAGTGACAACAACGGGAAAAAACGTAATAAATTGGACATAAGCAACACTTCGGGTGTCATTGTCTCGCATTACCTTCAGATGGAACCTTCTCGTTGCAGAGAAACAAGCTCATGGTTCTCATTGATTAAACGTTTGAACAGTTAAATTATAAACCATTTTTAATTCATTTTTAGTGTAATTGTATATTATTTTGAAGGCACGTAGAAGTACAATTAAATTAAAACCATAAAACCAAAATCTAAAGTACATGTGCACAAAATAAACGACGTCGACCTCACCACCCCCACGCCCCCTTCTGAGGGCCAAGGTAAAATCACAAAACTTTGACCGGTCCGCGTGATAAAAAGGTTGGAGACCACTGCACTAGAGGATAGGAAAAAAAAGTAGACATAATACATAAGACAATTAATTCTAACTTGGAAATGCAACACAAAGATAACTTAATACAAACCTAAGTTAGATAAAAACACTATTCTTATTCCGTTTTCAAAAACAAACACATACATATTCTAGTTCTTCCCACCCAGAATTCGGAATTGAAATAGGTTGCCTTATGAAACAATGAATACAAGCTCTCTATAAACATTCAAAACTCAAATAAAAATGCAAGACTAGACATGAAACACGAATAAGCGTAGTACGCAATAATCTTCTATATAGAAAAAGCGCCCTTAACAGATTAGATAAGGAGATAAGATAAGATTAAATAAAAGTGGTGCATGGAATTCATAACTGTCAGATGTTAGATCTAAAAGAATCAGTCACGATTTCAGTACTCCCCAAATGCAGCATTTTCCCAGATGGAGAACACGAGAAGGCAGATTTTACAAAGAATAAAACTATTAACAGAAGAGAAGCAAAAATTTGGTCCAAAGAAACTTGGCAGCATGTTTTACATATCTAATTAAATAATCAACAAAATTCGTCTTTTTCGCGACAGGCGAGAAGAAAATGCTAGCCTGGGCGTCGCTAGGAATTTTTTCAAAGAGGGGGGGCAGTAAAATAACGTTTTTAATTTAAAGGACCGTCCAAAAATGACATCACGCACCTATGGTGAGGGGGGCAACTTTGTAATGATGTGTGACGAGAGGCGGGGGGGGGGGGGTTAAGAATTGTGACGTCACGTCAAAACACGCTACTCTAAGCCAAATTTCCAGCTAAATATTCGAGCAAGCGATTTTGTTGCATTATTGAAAGCCAAAGCAGTTTCTATAGATGAGCAGTTGGACTCATCATTTAGAAAGCAAATTCAAGAAAATCGCAACAAACTGATTCCTATATCATTTCTACAAACCTATTTTGCGGCATGCATGATTTAGCACTTCGTAAAAAATTATTCAATTCTGGTAATTTTTATCACCTGTTAGAGTTTCGCGCAATCTGGAGATGAAGTTCTTGGTTATCATTTGTCAATTGCTTCTTGTAGTGCCAAGTATATCTCGGAAACTATGCGAATCACTATAATCAAAATTTGTCGTCGCACTTGTGTGAAGACATTGTTCGAGAAGGAAATAATTAAATTGCATTTTCTATACTTGCCGACTAGATAAATAAAATTTCTGGCATTGAGTAGATGTCACATAGTGTTAGTTTTGTCAAAGAACAAAATGGGAAATTCGTGGTCACAGAAGAATTCCTGGGATATATTCCAATTGTCTATAGAACAGACGAGGGTTTAGCAACAACCATCATTAAAATTCATTAGAATTCGGATCAGATATGACAAAGCTTGTTGGTCAAGGATGCTGCTGTTTTACTAAAATAGCAGGTAAAGAAGGAGGAATCCAAGCAATAATTAGAAAAAATGCCCAAAAAGCAGCATTTGTACATTGCAGTTCACATAAACTAAATCTTCTCGTGAACGATTAAAATAATATGAATGCTATACGAAACGCAATAGGAACAATTAAATCAACTAAAGTATTTTCCGAAAATGTAATAAGCGAAGCAAACTAAATCAAAATGTTCGTTTGCTATGTGAAACTACATGGACAAATTTATAAAAGTTGGCGTACTTTTGCTAAAAAGGTGAAAGAAAATTTATTTAGGAATCAGTAACGTAATAAGTTATACTTGCAGACATTATTCTTTTTTAACTTGCAGGAAATTTAGTTCAGTTTTATTGTAACAAATTTATGACATTTTTCTAAAATCCAGGAGGGGGGTGGCAAATGTCCACCCATGCCGCCCTGCCTACGCCCATGAGTGCTAGTGCCAATATTTGAAATATTTTGGAACTGATGGCTCTACTTGCATAATAAAATCAAATATTGCGTGAATATATGCCCAAAATATTCAAACAACAATAGGTTTCTTCAAATTCAAAATGATTGTTTAAGCTTTAAAGAGAAAAAATTTGCGTAACTTTGCCAGTCAAGTACAAGTTACTGTAATTCCATTAAATGCCCTCCTTTTATTTCAAGTACGGATCAAGCAAGTCAAATGATGCGATATTTAATGATTAAAAATCAGAAGGTAAAATCGTCAAGAGATTATATATTTTTAAAAAATAATTAAAATGTTAAAATTTCTGAGTTATTTTTAAGTAACCATAAAGCTGTTGAAATTAAATTAACGGACAGCAAATATGCAACTTAGTTAAATATTAATATCGTGAATGGAATGTCTTATCTTATCTGCTACAGACGCACCTTCTATACAGAAGATTATTGCATCCTACATTTATCTAAGGCTTGTGTCTAGTCCTGCACTCTTATTAGAGTTTTAAATGATGATAAAGAGTTGGCTTTCCTGGTTTCCTCAGACAACCTATGCTGCGCCCGAATTCCGGACGGGAAGAAAGAAAACGTGTTTGTGTTTGTTATTGCATACGAAAAAAAAGATGTTTTTATCCTTATGTCTATGTGGGTGTTGTATTAAATTTTCTTTGTGTTGTATTTCAAAATTGGAATTAATTGCTTTATATTTAATTACTAATTTACTCTTGGTTCTTTTATCTTCTGGTGTTTCAATTTTTAATGATTTAACTAATGGTGTGACTCTTGTCAGTTTTGAATATTCTCTAGTAATGAATCTGGCAGCTCTTTTTTAAAATTGTTCTAGTTTATCAATGTTTTCTTTGGTGGATGGGTCCAATACAGAAGATGCATTAATATGTATAGGTCTCACCGGGGTGAGATAGCATTTTAGTTTTATATCTTTGTTACATTTGTAAAAGTTTCTTTTTATAAAACCTAAGGTTTTGTTTGATTTTTTAATAACTTCATTAACATTGGGATTCCATTATAGTTTCTCATTTATTATGACTCCTAAGTATTTTGAATATTTAGTTTGGGTTAGTTCTTTTCCATGAATGAATTATTTTCAATTTCTTTTTTTCTTTGTTACTCTTAGCAATTGACACTTTTCTGGGTGAAAAGACATACTCCAGTTAGTTTCCTATTTTATTTATTCATCTAATTCATTTTGTAAAATTTTGCTATCTTGTTCTGACTTGATTGTTCTATAGATTATACAATCATCAGCAAATAATCTAACTTTTGTTGCTGTTGAGATGTTGTTGGGTAAATCATTTACATAAATTAAAAAGAGTAACGGACCTAGCACAGTTCCTTGTGGAACTCCTGAGTTAACTTTTATTGGTGCATATTTAAATCCATTAATTATTACAGTTTGCTCCATACACAAAAGTAAGTCTTGGATCCAGTGATGTAAGGGACCTGAGATTCCAAAGTATTTAAGTTTTTTTAAGTAAACTAAGGTGGTGAACTTTGTCTAATGCCTTTGAGAAGTCTAGTAGTATTGTATCTATCTGATCCTTATTGTCTAAGCCTTTTGAAAGTTTCTCTATTAGACGTATTAATTGTGTTTAACATGATCTTTTTTTTTTCTAAAGCCATGTTGTTGTGGGCATAGGGCATTATATATGTCACGTTGGTTAATTAATTTGCTATATATTATGTGTTCTAGTAATTTAGGTGTGATACTAGAAAGTGAAACAGGTCTGTAATTGCTAGTGGTCTGATTCACCACCTTTCTTAAATAGTTGAGTTACGTTGGTTAATTTCCAATCTTGGGGCACTTTACCTTGGTTTAGAGAGGCTTAAAAAAGAGCTACAAGGATTGGGGACAGTTGATTGCTTAATTCTTTTAGTAATCTGGCAGGCAATTCATCTGGGCCAGTAGCTATGTTTATTGTAAAGTTTTTTAGGAGTGAATGTACACCTATCTCATCTACAGTTATGTTAACTATTTCTACCATTTTATTTAAATTTATTAAAACTTCTTCGTCGCCTGCGGCAGAAAATGATGGCGCAAAATATGTGATAAGGATATTGTCTTTAGTCTCATTATCATTGTAGGTTTTATTATTTGAGCTTTTTAGTGTGGCTATACCTGCAGGCTACATTTTTTAGGTTGGATAAAGGACAATAAGTTTTTATTGTTATCTTTATTAATTACATTTTTTATATATTCATTTTTGAGGTTTCGACTAAGTTTTTGTGTCAAGTGCTTATTAATTTTAATAATTTAACTTAATGTATTTAAATTTTAAGCATTTTGTTTGTATCTTTTTTAAATTGTTAGCCTTAAATTTCTTAAATAAGTTCTCTTTTTGTTTGCATAATTTTTTAAATTTAGAATTGAACCAGCATTTATAAATTCTATTTGAAGTTAGTTTTGTTGAAACATTCTCAACCATTACAGTTTTTACATTTATTTTTTATATCTATCCATATTACTTCTATGGGGCTATCTGTGCTGAATTGACTTAGGAAATGTTTTGGGAAATTAGCAGCTGATTGGTGTAAGATTATTAAGTTACATTTGTTCCAAAGATAGATTGTTCTTTTAGGCATCTTATTTATTTTGCATACGGGAGTTAAGAATAAAATTTATTGTGGATCTGCACTCTGCTTAAACCATTTATTTTCTGTCCTTTTTTTTTTTTAAACATGCTGCTTCAACGGAAAAGAAATCTTTAACATTTTTTTGTACACACTTGAATGTTTTTTGGATTTTTTTCCATGTCCACACACCTTTGGGGAGTTTTAAGTGTTGCTTAAGGCAATGCATTTAACAGACATTGTATAAACAATGACGTGAAAGAGCTGATTTAGTAACTATGATATGGAACGTTTTAAGGTTCTTTTAACGGGTACAGAAACTCTTAACAGAGGCAGACAAAAGCGCACAGAGGCAAAAATCGTTTTTTTAATACGTTTAGCGGGTATGAAAACATGTACTTCATTTAGTCAGTGATGCTCAAATTATCTACAAACAGACGGACTTAATGTATTTGATAAAATAAAATAGAATGGTCACTTTAATGTAAAAAAAATGCTTTGCAAATGCGACTCACAGAGAAAAGAATGAAAAAAAGCCTTATGCTTAACTTTTATGTATAAGCCTTGGATTTTAAAGGGATCTTGCGGACAGAGACAGAGGTAGAAATTATTTGGCGACAGAAGTTAAGATGCAACCATATCACATGCTAAATTAAATATATGAGAAGAAAGTTGTATTCTTTATTAGATTAGGTCTGTAGAAATTCAGGAGAGCTTTTGAAAGTTAAAGAATTTAGAAATAAGATATGATGTGTTTACACCAGGCAATGTTCTGGACACTTGAAATTAGAGCACTTTCTGGACAGTGCTATCAAACACTTGAAATTAGAGCACTTTCTGGACAGTGCTATCAAACACTTGAAATTAGAGCACGTATGTCACATGTCATTGATAGCAAACACTTTTGTTGAGCTTAATGACACTAATAATTTAGTGAAAGTAAACCCGCATGATTCATTAACGTTTGTGCAGTTGTGTTTATTTGAGGCCTACTATAATCCATGATCATGAGTAAGGTAGATGTGAGAGAGGCACCTGTAAACTTAAGTTAAACAGAAAATTAAAATCACTCATCAATCAGCATGAAATGACCAGTGACATTTATAAGATGGCAGAGATCCTTGATACGCCGCTGAACTACACTACACCTTCGTGCAGAAGTTAGTTATGGTTCATGTAGTCATTGGCAAACATTGTTTACTTGGCTCTCACAATCATGTAGATATTTAGCCGGTGCACTGCGGTTAAGTGATGTCTACGCCAAAGAGCGATGTATCTTTCCCAAAGCTATTCATAATCTAAAATGTTTTGTGATGTAAAGCTAAGTCTTAGAGACATCCTTATAGGAACACATGAAGAATATGATCATTTACGTTTGGCACGTTCTTGCACATTCCTTTAATTGTAATATACACGTAACTAGATGTTTACGTTAGCAGCGATTGGATTATGTTTTTGACATAAATCTTATTTCGAACTTATTTACTAAATGGAACTAATTATTCGTTGGAGCCTTCTTCATTCTAAGTTGATAGCTTTTTCTCAATAATATGTAATAATTTACATGTATTATATTGTCAAATGTCTTTGACTACCAGTATTTTCATTATTAAACAATTCGGACTTTGTACTTTACAATTAGACTTAATTTTAGTGTGATTTATTCTATTCATTACAAATGTGTTTAATTTGTATAATAAAAAAACAACCCAACTTATTAGTTGCATCGTTAACAAAATTAGAATCGCTTAATAGATTAGAATTTTTAGCTAATGGTTCTCGAATGACTATCGTTACGTACCACCTCTTCTCCTTGTTTCCATTAAAACTAAATTGGAGTAAAGTGACTCGTATAAAAACTGCACATTGTACTGTACACATCGATATGTAATATTTTATATGCACTAAGCTTCTTAAAAAACTTGTCCACATTTTATAACCTTAAATCATGTCTTTATTACACATCTCTTCATTATATTCATTCTACATATTTACATATCAGATCCAACAATACACATATCATTTAGACACTACACATCCACATATGATATCCACACTACAAATCCACAAACGATATCCACACCACATATTCACAAAGCATATTTACTCTATTTACACTACACTTTTACATATCATATCGACACATACTCATACTCATCTACACTTGATGGCGCCACGTCATATCCGCACTTTATAAAACATTAGCATTCCTACACCTAAATTCCACATTTATCATCCATACATCTTATCCACTACTCCCCCCCCCCCGTCTCCATCCACACATCACATCTAAAAAAACCTACTTCCAACCCACACAACACGTGATATCAATCACAAAGCTAGAATAGGGCCACTAGACACGTGACAAAATGCATCTACTCAGTATTTTGAGAATCACTGCTGTTCCACAATGCCTTGCGTCTTACATCAGCGCCATTCCAAAGCAAAAAGCAATATAAAATCCATTCGCAAAAAACTCAGCATATGGAATTTCCAGCAGTGGTGGTAAAGGCTTACTTCATTCAGCAAGGGAATATTTGACTGGAAGTCTGAGACAATGGTGGCAGGAATGTTGGGCTTTGGCCCTCGACGCGAGTTCGGGATTACAGGAGCCTGCCATGCGGGAAACAAACCTTCAACTGCTTAAGAAAACATTTACGTTTCATCAGTCTTAGTTTAGGACATAACCTGTCACGTGACAAGGAAATGGTGATGATGACGTCATCAGTTCGTTAAGCTCCAAGAAATTTTTTGCGTGGTAACACTGATTCATTTTGCTGTTGGTAGAAATGATATAGTTGTGATGTTGTTGGTAGAAGGTGACATAATTGTGATGCTGCTGGTAGAAGGTGAATTAGTGGGGATGCTGTTAATAGAAGGTGATATATTTGTGATGCTGTTGGTAAAAGGTGATATAGTGGTGATGATTTTGGTAGAAGGTGATATAGTTGTGATGTTGTTGGTAGAAGGTGACATAATGGTGATGCTGCTGGTAGAAGGTGAATTAGTGGGGATGCTGTTAATAGAAGGTGATATAGTTGTGATGCTGTTGGTAAAAGGAGATATAGTGGTGATGATTTTGGTAGAAGGTGATATAGTGGTGATGTTGTTGGTAGAAAGTGATATAGATGTGATGTTGCTGTTAGAAGGTGATATAGTTGTGATGTTGTTGGTAGAATGTGATATAGCGATGATGTTGTTGGTAGAAGGTGATATAGCGATGATGCTGTTGGTGGAATGATATTTAGGAATGTATGCTGGTAGAAGGTCATATCACGTTTTTTTGTTTTTTTAAAAATAATTTTTTAGGTCATATATTTGTGTGCTATGTTCAAGGTCCTTGAATTTTTGGTGTTTTTAGGTTGTCTTTGAAAATATTTGTGTTGAAGGTATGTAACTGTTTGTCTTTATCTAATATTTCTAATTAGGCCTTCTCCACTTATGCAGGCGTGTACAGACGAGTAGCAGCTTATATTAATAACACATCAGACTTTGATAATTTAATAACTTTAATCCAAACGAAATATGTACATTTTATACATCAATATAATACGTCTGGCTTCTTGCCATTTTCATACACGTTCTGTTCGGCCACTAATACACAACTGATTGCCTCATTCTCACTTGCGCCCTCTAGCGTTCTCTCTCGCGTCACGTGATCTCTCTCTCAAATACTCATATGCAAATTATCACGTGACAAGGTAGATGACCACTGATCTAGGAAAATTATTATGCAGATGTTTGTTGTACTGGAATTTAAGGCAATTAGTTGAAAGAAATAAAGCTTGTATATGTGGTATAGTAGTATAGATGGTATAGACAATATGTATGCTATGGGCGTAGACATGACAAATAACAGACTAAACCAGATGTTCTAGATCGTACAAACGATGCGGTGATATTAACGACTTCCACTATTTTCACAACAAAGAAAACATCGATAAGCTAGAATTTTTATTTTTTTTAAATAGCTGCCAGATTCATTACTGGAGATCATTCAAAACTGACAAGAATCACGTCATAATTTATGCATTAAATTTTGAAACACTAGAGTTTAGAAGAAAAAGAGCAAAGGAGTGATAGTACACAAAGCAATCAATTCTAATTTAAAAATAGAATACAAAGATAACCTAGTACAACCCACAACAGACATTGGGATAAAAACACTTTTCTTATTCCGTCCCCAAGAACAAGCACAAACAAATTCTCGTTTTCCCGTTCAGAATTCGGACATGGAAATGGCTGCCTAAGGAATCCAGGGAAATCAACTTTGTAAAGTCTAATAAGAATCCAGGACTAGAGACAAACCACGGATAAGTGTAGGACGCAATAATATTATTATAGTAGAAGCGTCTGTATCAGATAAGATAAGATAAAATAAGATATTAAAGGTTGAAATTAAGAACGTTTTCTAGATACCGCTAAGAAGATAATATCTGCCCACAAGCTTGTTGTAAATGGGTTGATAGTGTTTGATTCCTGGCTAGAACTTGTCAACATAACTTTTGGGTTAACTTGTACTCATTGTGGTTAATTCCTGGCTAGAATACCTCAACATAACTTTTGGGTTAACTTGTACTCATTATGGTTAATTCCTGGCTAGAATTCGTCAACATAACATTTGGGTTAAATTGTACTCATTGTGGTTAATCCCTGGCTAGAATACCTCAACATAACTTTTGGGTTAACTTGTACTCATTGGGGTTAATTCCTGGCTAGAATACCTCAACATAACTTTTGGGTTAACTTGTACTCATTGTGGTTAATTCCTGTCTAATTTACGTCAACATAATTTTTGGGTTAACTTGTACTCATTGGGCTTTTCATGAAGGTTAATATTAATAATCTTTATTATTATTCTATTATGAGAACTGATATAACACTGTCTCCGTCTGAAATTGGATTTACCGACCTTGACATAAAAAATGAACACGTTTTGTTACAATAGTTCATGGTTTCAATTTAATGTTTATATCAACCAAGTCTGTGGACCTTGTATTAATTCATGGTAAACGTTTTTTAATATTAAATTTCATATTTCTTTTTTATATAATTCTTGTGCTTATTTAAAACGCTATAAAAAATATTGAGTATTATTCGCAATATTTCTAGCCCCATGTTTAGTGCTAAACCAAATATTCCCATCATCAAGTACAGTGCTAGATCGATATTCTATCACGAGTATCAAATATTAGAAGCCATATCCAAGCACCATGTTTAGTGCCCAATCAATATTCCCAACACTTTATATGTGTGATCATGCACAGGCTAACTGCTCACTTGATGATCTAATTAAGTCCAAGATTATAGACGCTACGTTTTAAGAGACGTTTTTTTGTTAATTCAATTAAAAATAGCGAGCGACACTCCCTGCTGTGGGGCTAATCAAATCAAGACAGAATAAACACGAAACGATGGGGAAAAAACTGAAATATAACTGGAAACCTAAGAATTGTGTTTATTGGATTATTGGAGGAGATTTGAGAACTCGGTGCAACAACTTTAGTTAAAATTTAGTTTATTCCCGTTTGCTCAGTGTGTTTAAAAGGGAATGTTGGAAGGGAGAGAATACGGTTTAGAAAAGCTTCGGGTGATTAAAGCGTTTCTGGTATTGATTTAAAATTAAAAAACAAAAAACAATCAGAAATGTTGCGGTTATTCGATGACGACATCAACAACAGTTTTATTTCTAGCTGAATAGATCGGAGCATGTAATGTCTCTACTGAAAAGATGGATGAATATTGTTATACTGAAAGAATACATCAATTACATTAATTACAAAAATTACAGAATGAAATATGCATTTTTAGTACATATAGAAATGAGATCTCAATGAGCAGATTTAATAAATGTGTCATAAAATGAGCGGTATTTAACTATATACGTACTTCTAATATTTAATGTTACCCTAAGCGTAATAAATTGAGACCAACAAAATTGTAATCTAATTAAATTTTGCAATTTTAAATTGTTCCTTAATTTTTTGAAAAGTTACAAAAACTCTATTTTATATTGTTTGTGAATTTCGTGGAATTTAAAGCTTACATTTTAAAATTTCATACACAAAGTGTGGAGTGTGGGGTACTTTCAATTTTCCTTGCATAAATTCTGTCATGTATAAAATGCGTCATAGATCCTATATATATTTAGTGTTTTCAGAATTTTTAAATTGCCTGTTGCACGGATATTTAGTGTTTCCTTGTCAAACTTTATAGATTGCCTGTTTCACTGATATATCCTAAAACCGGAACTTTAATAAACTTGCCTTACTCAATGTGAGTGACTGAAAGAACATGCAGATAACTACAACAAGAACAAATTCCTTAATTACAACGGTCAGGACTAGATATGTTTCCATCTTGACCAGGGTTGATAAGTTAACGATACCGAAGATCTCATGGAATCTTAATAGCCAGGCTACCTTCATTAACTATATATTATCGTCTAGACCACAGTCGATTCTAGCATCAATAAGCTAAGCCAAAATAGATCTAAGCCCCTAACAACATAAACAAAATATATCCTAGCCTCTATCAATGTAGCCACAATAGGTCTAAGCCTCTAATAACGTAGCCGCAATAGGTCTTAGCCTCTATCGACGTAGCCCAAATAGTTATAAGCCTCTATCAAAGTAGTAATAGTAGCAGCACACTGAATCTTTACCCAATCAACTAAGCTACATATATTGATTTTAACTCCTATAGACGTAACCAGAGTTGACCCACACTACTCCAATATTAACCTTATTTTCGTAAGCTCGAAATTTTCCCCATTTTCAAGTTTAATAATTTATTATGCAGAAATCGATTTTTGCTTTCCTCCATGTTCAGAAATAACATCTATTTCAGCAGTCAATGTTGTCAAATGGGAAGCTAGGCATGTTGGCTTGTTTTCCCGAGGAAATATTGTCCTATACAGATGTTGACATAGGGGAATATTGTGACATGGAGATGTTGACACATGGAAATATCTCGACATGGAGATATTGTCACAATGAAATATTGTGACATGGATATGTTGTCACAATGAAATATTGTGACATGGAGATATATTGTGACATGGAGATATTGTGTCAATGACATATTGTGACATGGATATGTTGTCACAATGAAATATTGTGACATGGAGAT
>MUZC01001302.1:0-17515 GCA_002072015.1 Radix auricularia
TTTTTTTTTTTTTTAATTTTAAAAAAAATTCATTTCTTCTAAAAGTGCCGGACGGTAGGCCATCATACGCCGGTTGACGTAAGTTATCAAGACATGAAAATTAAATCTAATTATAATCCTTAAGTTTGAGAACCCACAAGAGAACTTATAAAATTGTTACCCTGCGTAGTTTGATGTTGACATCATTTGATATGTTCCCGCAGCTTTGTATGGTTCAATCACGGCAGGAGTCTGTGAACTTATTTTGTCGGTTAATCCCACCCCACCCCCTCCGAAACTATAACTGGTGAGTTTTAATATCATGACAAGTGTCAAAAATAGACCTGAATAGGCTTATGTGTAGATATTTTAAGTCAAAACGACACGGATTATCCTTTTTTTAGGCGTACGGGAGGATATTCTATTTGATACAATTATAAACGTTTTAAGTTTGATATAATTGTTCGATTTGTTTTTGGTCAAAAGCCCCTGGCCGTTCTAAATATAATGATAAATTTGCCCATTTAAAATAAGTCAAAGTATTCATTAACTTTTTTGAATGCATCAAATTCCTGACATTGCAATTTGAGAGTGACACAACAAGTTTTCTTCTCAGCTCAGTTTTTTAGTCACTAACTTTAAATATTACAGAAAGGAAAATTGATACAGTCAAATCATGTGGATTAAGATTATTGTAACTCGTTTCAAAATAAATGAAAGTAGGGTAGATTTAGGTGTCTTCGCATAGTACTATTAGTACGTAGATAAGAAATGTACATAGTTGTCAAATTTAATAAGTGCATTTTCTGGAAGGAACCGGTTAAATAGTGGGCATATGTTCAAAGCGCCCATGTACACATGACGTATTTTATTATATCTAGTGGATTATAGTGGATGTTATGTCCAAAATGAGTCTACATTATCCCCAAGAATTCCTTTTTGACCCCCAGATGAAGTAATCTACCCCTGTTCGCCGACGTCTGCCGTACGAGATGTCCGTCAGTCAATTTAGGGATTAAAAAAAAACATATTAAAAGAAATTGTTTTTAAATATTTTTTTCTAAACAAAGAAGTTAACTGTGATGATTAGAAGTCAATGTTTAATTAGTATCCCTTAAAATCTAAGGATAGTGACACAGTTTGTTTTTTGAAGGCTGGTTAAACGTTTTTAACAAACGGGCCGTTTAAATAAGATACCTAAAAATTAAAATGATAACAATTTATGTTAACATTATTGTTTACCGAGAATGAGCGGATTCTAGCAAATTTTGTATTCTTACAATGAATAAGCGTTACCCCCACGAGTTCCCTTTTACCCCAAGATGAGATAATTTATCGTTGTTTACCGACCCCTTGGTTAAACAGTCCGATATCGATAGCAATGTATTTTTCATTAATTTATAAATTCCTCAAGGGAAAGCAACAATGTAAAATACGCCTCGTTCATTGGTGACATTATATTTAAAATTATTCTGTGACATACATGACAGCGTGAAAAAAAAGGAAAAAAAAACAACAACAAAAAAAAACAACAAAACAAACCCCAAAAGATAATGCAACAAAAACAAACTTGTGAGCTTCATATTAAAAAGCTATAATATATATTGGACATTTTATCAATTTTATAGAATTTTCCAGTCTTCAACTTGCAGGAATTACTGTATTTTGCGACGCATAATATGACACCCTACTTTCCTGCACAAATGTGTGGTTCGTACAGTACTCGCCATATTCCTCCTCCTGCGAATACCGAATAATTTTTAGAAAACATGAGATGTGATATCAATATGGTAATTTTAGATCAAATGCCTTTGATGAACTGTCATTATAAATAATAAATGAAATAATAATTTATTTAGCGCTGTATCCCAGCCAGGAGCAGGGCTCGCAGCGCTTTACATTAAGTACCACAAACTGAAATTTCAAAATGGCCCACTGCTTTTATAATTGTTTCATTTTAAAGAACTAGTAATTCTAAGACTGGGGACACCAAATTTGTTCATTTATCTTCATAAATGATAAAGTTATGAACATTTTAATTTCAGTTTTTTTCGTATTTTTTCGTAACCCTAAAAAGTGCCATTTTTGAAAAGCTATATCTGAAAATATATATTACTTAACCCCACTTAGTCACTTTCATGACAACTATATATACACAGAGAACAAACACATTTTTTATCATGGATATAAAATACTTCGATCTTCAAAATTTATAAACATGAAAATGGCTTTGCATCGTTTTTTTGGGGTTTTTTTTTTAAAAAAAAATAAAAAATGAGGAAAAAATCATGAATTTTGTAACTTTTAAAAAATATGCATAAAAGCAGCCATTTAACCCAGAAGACAGATAATGATATCAAAATTTAGGTTAGCTAAAGCTCTATTAAATGAAATAGCATGTGCACTTATAAACTCAATTTCAACAACATATGGCAGGTTTAAAATTTGCAAAGGTCCTCAAAAAGTGAAAAGTTTGTCATTTTCAAATATTTGTTAAAAAACATTTGTTTTACAGTTGAAATATTTACATTAAAATAAAGATAAACCATGGCTTTCAACTATGCAAAGAGTTAATCAGCCCATTCCATTTATATGTAATATATAATCATGTGGTAAAAGAGCAATGGTTCATATGGACTTAAAATAGCAAAAAACTTGTACTATAACAAAAAAAATGGTAGTTGCACTTGTCATTGCAACCACAATAATTAAGAAAATGTTATTAATATAAATAATATATGAGCTGAACATACATCTCACAACAAGTTAATATAACATACCTTTCAATTTCACCTGCACACTAAATATGTTAAAAAGGCATTAATTTCCAAACATTAAAAAAATGTGTTAATGAAACTAAAATATATACACACTATTGGCTTGTAGATGAGTAGTCAACAAAAATCTTGAACGTCTACATCAAATTTCAAATTCAAATGTGAATACTTTGAAAGTAACTGGTTGAGTGTAAAGTTTTTCTCCATTTAATTTAACGGATGTTAGGGTAGGACTAATTGAATCAAAACCCAAAATTGTATCCAATAAATGTGCATAGTCCACTACTGAAATTGAATTCAAACTGTCCATAACCTTTTCCACTTGATTCCGAATTGAAAAGCTGCCACCTGGTTTCATCAGTAAGAACCAGGTTTCAAGCCGGATATGACCATTTATTAGAGTTTAATTTAAAATTTACTAAGAGTTGAGAGCAAAATAATTTTTAATTTTTAAAATAAACATATTCATTATAATGAAGTCATTAAAATAATTAATATCATTAGTATTAGTTTTAAATTTACCTCATCCCATGACTTAATATGTTTCCTCTTTTTAAACATAGAGTTGTAGGAGTAGTTTGTTTTTCATAACAAGATTTGGCAGTGATGGTCTCTAACTTCTACCATTTCCTCTAGCCAGAAAAGTCCCCTTTGGAGCACCATTATCTAACAAAATAAAACACATATTAATATTTCACAGTAAATAAATCATATATTATAGAACTTATTCTAACTTAACGTTAAAATTCTTATAATCTCATCGTAAGTGATTTATATCTGAAACAACAACGTCCCTAACATTTTGACTTTTCTTAATCATTGTTTACATTGGCAACCAAAGTTATGATCACGTGACCTTTAATATAAATGACAATTTAGGACTAATAATACAATTTTATTTTCATGAAATATATTAATTATTACTCATAAAAGTATTATATTTCAGGGGAAATACATCAGTTTTATATCAACAGTCAGAAAAATAAGATTTCACTTCAAAGTTGGAGTGGTGGTTTACATTAGTAACGAACATTCAAATTCAAAGTGAATGTTACTGTTCAATGAATCGTAAAACTAACTATTGAAAACTACTCATTTGACAATAAATAAATAATTAATAAAAATTTGAACTATGGATGTGTTTTATTTAATAATATTACTTATCAATTAAGGCTTCGAGATCGACTTATGTCACTTCGTTTGTCCCTGCCTGAGCGCTAGCATCAAGGGACTCAGCATTTCCTTGCAGTGGCAAAACGTTTTTCGAAACTTAAATATAGGGGGTTTTGTTCGTTTTACCGAAATCCAGAATATTAATAAATGAAAAGTTATTTACGTATTTATATTGGAAAACTAACAAACTATTTAGATATGTTAAGCAACTAGTCAATTTTTGTTAAAAACGTATAAATTTAAAAATATAGATTTTTTATGGATTTTAAAATGTTTTTTTATACTAAAGAGTATCCAATTCTGCACACGATTCATTACTTGTTAACATAATTGAATGTATAATGGGCTACGGCAAAGGCGTTTGAGAGAGGGTAGAAAACCTCGGCTTGGCTGAAGCTCAAAAATCGTTATGGTGATTGTTTTCCAGCGACAAATTTAATATTTTAAATTAGGTCAACGTCAAAGACAATAACATATAATTAAAGGACTTACAATAAACTTTTAAAAGGTACAATTTTAATTTGCATACCATATTTTTTATTATAGACAAAAGTGAGTGAAAAGTTGCTAATTTGTAGCTTTATGGAGAAAAAACGCAATTTTCCGTCAGTTTGTGGTAACTAAATGTATTTACATGGAGATAACACTACATATATTAATTAAATAAACATTCATATCATACTAACTACATAAATGACAATACGTAGTACATCAGCTACGTTAATCATTAAAAGAAATGTTGTTTTATTAATTTTCAAAATAAAGTTTGAAAAGATCGAAATCAATTTGAGGAATTGTCTTGTATCTATATACAAAGTCTATGAACAAGGCAATGATCCTTGTAATATCCCGAAGGTTAATCACTTCAAATAGTTTTTGACATTACCGCTGCATTGTTTGTTAACTGTCTTGCTATGCCTTGGCAACCAAACAAATTTATCAATAAAAATAAAAGAAAAGAAAATCAATTTATAAAAGAAGCCGTCTAGGGGGTCATTTTGCCATCAGAACAGGAAAGCCAACACTTTATCATCTTTTAAAACTCTAGTAAGAATACAGGACTAAACACAAACCATAGAAATACGTAGGACGCAATAATCTTCTGTACAGAAGGAGCATCTGTAAGATATAAGATAAGATAAGAAAAGTACAGAGAAAAACCACGTCAAAACGGGAAAAGAATGCACACGTACCTGGGGAAATGGAAAAATCATGCCGGTCGTCTAATATGAAAAAGTTTGAGGAGCACTGGCTTTATTTAATGTCATTTTACTTAGCGTCGCGCGTGTTAAGATATTGCAATGTACTCCTACAAAAAAAAAAAAACAAAAAAAAAAAAAAAAAAAAAAAAAAAAAAAAAAAAAAAAAACAACAACAACAACAAACAAATACTTTAATTTTTTTTAAAAGTGATTTGACACATAGTTATTCTCAAATAGAAAATAAGGTTTCTTTTTTTCGGGAAGGGGAGGGGTGTCAAAGCTTTGTGACGCATTATTGGAGGAGCGGTCTAAGATTTTGTGACAGCGTATGACGAGGGGGGGGGGTTACAAAATCGCGTGACGTCATTTATGGACGGCCCCTTAGCTGTGGAAACGTTCACAAATTTAAGAAAATAGTTAATTTATTTCTTCTATTTAATTTTTGATAGCTTTTATTTTACTCTTATTAAAAGCTTAATTGTATTTAAAAGTTTGCTACCACAAATTAAGTGTTGACTGGGGCAATCACCCCCTTGCTGCCCCTATCTACATCCCTGATTAGTTAGGACTGCCTTTGATGCTTTCCTAACTCATGATAAGCAATGTAACACCAGAAAATGGTGTAACAAATCAAAATCTCTTGTTGCGGTAATTGTCGGAATTTGCATTATGTACAGTTTTTATTCGAGGAAGTTCAGGAAGAAAAAAGTTATGTGTTTAAAACTCGGTTTTAATCCGGATTATTTGTTAATTTTTTGTTTGTTTGTCTACCTACGCCTTTAATCTTCAATAGCTACATAGTTGATGTAATTAAGAAACCTACTTACAGCCTTTCCTAGTGGTATACAACTTTGTGGTCTTTAAATTTGAAACTAAATAATATTTACTAGATTCATTTTGTTAATACTTACAGTTTATTTGCTTCTCATAATTTGATATTTTTTTAATAATCAAGTTGAATTTTATTTACTTTTGAATTTTTAATATTTTCCCTTCAATTTTTATAATAATCAGACTACTTAAGTGATGCGAGATTGAAGAATGAAACATACTACTTACCAGAGGAACACTTGAAATTGGACTTCTACGTAAATTTTCGATTTACTGGAGTAACAGATAGAACAGTAAACTTGCGATGCTGTTCATCGTATTTAAGAAAGTAACTATCCAATTTAACAACATGGAGAATTAATATTAGTAATAATTTATTAAAAAAATATATGTGGTAATAAATGTTCCTAAGCGAAATATTAAGCAAAATAATGATTTTTACAGAACAGTAATGGGCAACATAAAGCCTGCGGGCAGCATGCGGCCCACATTATTATACCATGCTGTCCGTAGACATATACTGTATGCGGTCTTATGTGAAAGATAATTTTCTTTAATTATAATTTTACTATTTTAGACATATAATTTTTTTTCTTGGTATTTGATTTGAATCTAGAGATATTAAATCAGTTTTATTGCTCCAGAATTGATTAGTGAACATAAGTCATTAATTGTTAACATCCTTATTCTAAACTATACTTCAAGTCAATTAGAAGTGTCTTTTGTTTACGATTAACTAATTGGCGGCTTTGTAGAAATAGATAATTTAAAAGCGAATTGATATTTATTTAACCATGATTGAAGCAAAAATAAATTGAGTAAAAATTTCGTGTTTTAAAAACTTATGTACCGTTAAAGTTTCCTTCACGAGCGTTGGCAGTAAAGCAGCTTGCCGTGCCCTGAGTGTGTGAGCGTCTTAAGGAGTATAAACTAAAAAGACACCATTATACAACCATTTCGATTTCGGGCGTAATTTAACGAAAAAAGAGAGAAAAAAGAATTGCCAGGAGTTGATTAATAATTTTAAGAAGCAACTAACTGTTTTCACAAAACAGTCTTAAAAACAAGATTCGTGCTGTCCCATAATATTTTAAAACCGGAGCAAGTCTTTTTCTGACATCTTATTCATCAAAGAATGCTTGTCAGATGCAGCAAGCATTATGTTCCTAGAACAGAAAAAAAGCATTTCTTTATCAAGGTAAACTATAGTCAGGCTTGTTGTAAAAAATAATGACAATTATTTTGAGATGCAAGTAAATACTTAGTGAAACACTCTATTAATGGATAAAAACACCGATGTACAGGAAATGGCACAATTTTTGGTATTTACACGGGGAAATTAACACTGCTTCTGAGCTACCGAATAATTACTTAGTGCTGAGCCACCCAAAGACAAAACTAAAGGACAGGATTTATACAATGCTGTTGATAAACTGTGTTCAAATAAGTCGTTTTGCGTGAAACAAGCTATCAAGTGTAAAAAGCGATGGAGCGTGTTTTTTATTGGGAAGAAACGTAGATCTTGTGAACTCTGGCGGTTTAAGGGGGGGGGTGACTGAACGGGCTAAAGCCAGGCACCCCCGACAGTTTTGGGTACCCCAACCTTTTTATATTTTATAATAAAAGTGTACAAATGTTTGCACGAACCCTTAAAAATATAATAAATTAAATAAATTTATAAATATATTATCTCTACAACTGATCGCGATTCTGACCTAATGGTTATAATAATCGAAAATTTAGAGAACATGGTATAAATTATAGTTTATATTTTTATAATTTCTCGATGTAGACAAGCTCCACTAGCCGTGTGGACAGAGTATAGGCTCATTATGCAAGCGGTTTCGGGTTCGATTCCCAGCAGTGGAAAGTAACAATTTTCTTTTAGCACTTAATTGTAACATACTGCGAACACTTGCAACAGTTATTTTTCGCGTTTGTTTTATTTTTCCATTATTAATATTTAGTTACAGTCTTATATTAGCTGCTAACAATAATTTTATTTTAAGGGACGCTGGCTGGATAGAGCCCCCATTTCATAGCAGCCCGGGGCCCCGAGCAGTTTTTATCCGCCCCTGCTTGTGAATTTAAAATTAAAGAATAACCTCTTAACCAGACACTCTTAACTCTCCCCGGTGTCATCCGTCCATTAAGTCGGCGTGAAGCTGCGTTCAATATCAAGCAGGTTATTAACCCAGTTGTCTGTAAGATAAACTTCATTAAAGCCCGGGCAGTTAACTACAGGCAGTTTAGGAATTTTCTGGAAGATTTTGAATCTAAATTTTATGATAGTATCTATCACAGCAGTATCCGTTGGATGAGCCTGTGCAAGATATTGAGGCGAGTGTGCAATCTCAAGGAAGAATTAGTTATAATTCCTGGAGATAAAGGGCTTTTTTGAAGACTTTTTAAAAATAAATGATCATTGTTGACGAAGGGTTGAATTCAGACTTAATGTTTGCTATTGACATTTTGTAAAAGTTGGATGAACTGAATGTCAAGGGGAATAGCTATTTTTGCACATGAAATGTATGTGCAAGTTAAATAATTTCAGACAAAGCTCTCCAATTTTTTCAGGCAAGCAGGAGAAAACAAAAACAGTTTTTTTTTTTCCATTTTCCTTTGCTAAAAAAATCAATTCTAGTGAAATGGCTCAAAAGTGAAAGGCTCAGTTGGATGCCTTTGTTAAAGAATTTGAAAGAGATTCGGAAATCAAGTAACTTGAACCACTCTTTAATATCCTTAGTTCACCATTTAGTTAAAAAGCTGATTCACCCCAAGAGGATACACAGATATTACTGCTTGAGATAAAAGCAGATTATGACCTGAAGGAGAAATATAATTCAGTTCATCTGCAGTAGTTTTATGGATGTTTGCCAGCAGCAGCATTTCCTCACAAAAAACAAAACAAAAACAACAACCTTGATGCAAATTATTTTAGTATTTGGTTCCAGATACATTGAAGTGCAAGCTTTTTCCTGCAGGAAAATAAAAAAAAGTCTAAGAATATATCAATACTGCCTGACTGCTATTTGAATGCAGTCATGTGAATCACAATGATTAAACTGGTTGCACAGTTAAGATCATTTTCAAAATTTGTGATCAGTTACATAGTTACTAATTTTATTTTTACTCTGTGGTCAGCTTATATGTAAATTATGTTCCTATTTTTTCATATTATTATGAAAGGTAACAAAAAACTTTTATTGCAATAATATTGAATATTAAAATCTTATTATCAAATTAGAGACTGTTTCATTTCATATTTTAAAATGTAATGTAGTACGTGTGTAATCGAGTGTGAATTGAATATGAATTGACAAGTACATGCTTAGAAACTTATAATCATTAAATCATATTTTATGCGTTGTAAATTTTAATTGAAATAGACAAAATATATAAGCGGCCCGCCAACAGCAAATAAGTTTGAAATGCGTCCCTACGTAGAACACGTTTTCCCAACCGTTATAAATATGTAGATTTTTTAAAACCTTGCTAGGTTATATATATATTTATATATGTAATTAGTAAAGGCCAAGTTTACGTACTTAAAGTTCAGGAAATTGCATACTAAATAAAACCTTCTTTAAACTATGTCTCCTCGCCCTGACATCCCCTTATAAAACATTTTCGTGGCATAAAATACAATGTCAACTATCATTAACAAACCTCATTATAAAAAAAACAGGAAATTTGAATACCGGCCCCGGCCAGGAAATAATGAAAGCCTCTACTATGTCGGTCAGGTTGATGCAATACTTTTCCATTCGCGTATGACGCTTGAAATGTCCGGACCAGCAGATGCTTTGAAAGGTATTTATGCAATTAAGACTTAGAAATAAATTAGTTTTTGTGGGTCATTTATAACATTATAGTAGCTCCTCATTTCAGGCATGTCTGCATATGGTTGGATCTCGTCAGCTTTCTTGTTTAGCCATAAGAATCGCACCTGACAAAGTTTTTGTTGTATAGTTTGACGTATATTGTTGTATTAATCCTTTATGGACGAGGACCTGCGATTGTTGAGGTAGGTTTTGTTAAGTTGATAAAACTTTACCAGCACCTGCGTGATCTCGTCACAATTAGTACTCTGACATTTGTACAGTTTCAACATTCGTATTGTTCAGCGTCATTGATCTCAGTTTATCCTCCAGGGAAGAACTCAATAACTTTATTTAGTACTGGCACAGTGCTGTAGTTATAATGTCGGGGTCGAACCGTCCGTGGTCGAACTAACCGAGGTCGAAACGTCCTCGGGTCGAATAGTCCTGTGGTTTAACTAGGAGGGTCAAACTGTCTGGGGTTGAAACGTCATTAGTCGAACTAACCGGGGTCGAAACGTCATGGGGTCGAATAGTCCTGTGGTTTAACTGGGAGTGTCAAACTATCTGAGGTTGAAACATCCGTGGTCGAACTAACCGGGGTCGAAACGTCATGGGGTCGAATAGTCCTGTGGTTTAACTGGGAGTGTCAAACTATCTGGGGTTGAAACGTCCGTGGTCGAACTAACCGGGGTCGAAACGTCATGGGGTCGAATAGTCCTGTGGTTTAACTGTGAGTGTCAAACTATCTGAGGTTGAAACGTCCGTGGTCGAAGTGTTCGTAATTCAGTGATTTTCAATTTTTTAAAGCCCATATCAAGAAGAAAAAAAGTTTTTGTCCCCCGGCCCCCCAAGAGTGTAAATTTTAAAATTATTGTTTGCCCATTATCGTCACAACAGCTTCCTAAATTTTAAAGCCTATTCGAGAAAGTGGAGAACTAGTGATGAGTCAGCGGGTCAGGCCTTGGCTTTTATTAGTACAGACTATAGATCAGAAAAGATAAAATAAGTTGACTTTGGAATTAAAAAAACTAATATTTACTAATGTGTAATAAAAAACAAGTTTTTGCTGTAAAGTTTTTATTTGTATTTAAAAATGTAAAACACTTGCTTTAACATTTTCAGCAGTGTCAACATATAAAGACTTATTCAGTTTTTCAATTTCCTTGTTGACATCTATTCATACGAAGCTTGTTTTGTATTTTGTGTGTTATTTGTTATTGAAAAGCTAAGATGATATAACCATATGTATTTATACAACACACACCCTCACCCCAAAACTTTCAGAATCATAAATTTGATGTTCTAGTTTTTACTTGATGTGTCTGTAGACAATTAATGAAGGATCAGTAGATACTTGGAGTTGCGCATTTAAGCTAGGTTCATCACTGTTTTTGTTGTTATGTTTTTGCGCTTTTTTCACGGAAAATTACTTTTTATATGACATCATTGCCATCTTCACATTACCCAAGCATCTGATAGTTGAAAACAAAACGCCACACATCTCCTGGTTAACAATACATTAAGAAAAAAATTTGGATCACAAAATTTAAGCTAAAAATGTATCCCTCTGCAATAAGTGTTAGCTATTAACTAAGGTTGGTTTCAATGTGTTATAATGGCAAATCTTTAAAAAATAACATATTAATACATTTTATTTGTTTTAGTCAGGACTGTGAGCCATTCATTTAAGCTTATTAGTAAACTATTGAAAATTAACGATTAATTAATTAATAGTCAATTTCGATTAAAGTCAAAAATTAAAATTTATGATATCATAAGTAACACTTATTAAACGTTCTTGTAAATAAACTAAACAACACTGGAATTTCTCCTTTATATGCCGGTCATTTTTTACTCTATAACCTACTACGCAAAAACACAAGTGGGTTGACATTATTTGGTTCAAGAGACGAGGAGGTCTAATTAAAAATATAACCAGCCAAGCTAAAAAATTCATACACATGAAACTGAGGTGACTGGTATGTACAAAAGGAATGACATCGGATATTGGTGTTCACTAAGTTTTTACCTAAGCAGAGGGTTAATGAATTCCATTACTGCCATTAGTTTTAAAAGATTTTGATTTGGTTTGATAAGTAGGCGAAGTGTTAGAACCATGAAAGGTAAGCTTATCAATATTTTGAATATTTCCATCAGTTAATAATTAAAAACCAAAGTGTTCGTGTATAAGTGTCAGGAAATTTATTATTTATCTGCCACAATTTTTAAATTATTTACAAAAAAAAAACTTTTTGAGTTCCCCTAATTTTTCAGTTAAGGGTCGATTACTCATTAAAAATAATTTAATCGTTAATTTTTTAAAATTATTAATCGCGAATTAATCTATAACCACCACAGTCCTAGTTTTAATCGGTTGTGTGGAAATTTTCTTCTATCAGCAAAGGTAGAATAATCTCGGTCGAACTCTAGGACTCATTAGAAAATTGTAGAACAATCTATTAGGTATTATATAGAGTATATAGTATGATTTTGCCTTCTAGTAAACTAAAAGATCACATATTAATTTATACTAGCTGACTTTGTGCAATTTTTTTTAATCCAATATACGGTGACTCAATGCCCCTTGTGAGAGTAACAAAATTAAATACAATTTTGAAGATATGATTTTGCTTATATATAACCATTCAACATTTACGATAATGCAAACAATAATAATTAATCTGCATAGGACATATAAAAATGTTAGGATTAACTTATGGTCATTATTGTACAGTTGCTCTTGACTGTTGTAATGCGTAATCATCTAGGGATTAGCGTGTTTGTGTGTTTTTATTTATGAAAGGCAATGAATCACAACTTAACGGGATCTACATACGCTTTATTTATATGTAGATAATTGAAATTAATCGAATAAATTTTTCCCGATTAATAAACACATTTTAAAAAACAAGTCTTTATATAAATAAATAAATAAATAAATAAATAATATATATATATATAAATTAATAAAAACATATTGTTTCCTACAGAGAATGAAACTTACTACTCTGTTCAAATACTGGACATACATGCTCCAGATTGTGTTCCTCGATCATATGTACATTATCAACGTTTTAACTTGGAATATCCAGGTGAGATTTTATTCTACAAAAAATCTAAAATCTCTTCACTTTTATCTGACATTAACAATGACATACAATATATCTAAAATGATTATGTTAAAAATGAGTTACAATATATCTCTAGATGATTGTGTAAACAATGCGATACAATATATCTGATATGATTTTGTTAACAACGAGATGCGTTATATTTTTAAATGATTGTGTTCGCATTGATAAAAATATATCTCTAAAAGGTTGTGTTAACAATAAGATATATCTCTACATATATAATATATCTATATATATATAAGACGCATTTGTTGTCCGTATGTCTGTGTGTCTGTCTGTCTGTCTGTCTGTCTGTCTGTCTGTCTGTCTGTCTGTTCCCTAATAACTCAAGATCCAGACAACCCACTACAGTGAAATTTAGTAAACGTACACACAATTATATGGGGAAGGTTCTTAAATAGGTTTCGTTCTATAAATGCACACTCAGGGGCGCCGGGGGGCCAACAACTTTTTTCCTAATTTGAGCTATATACAAAATGAAAATCAACAATTTTTCTATTTCTCGAGGAGGCAGAGGCATGAAATTTTAGGAAATTGTTTAGTACGCTTCTGCAATGGTAACATGCAAAAATATATTTAAATTACCTCTTTCTGGGGGCTGGGGGCCCAAATTTAGTTTTTTATTATATTTGAACTATATATAAAAACTGAGAATCACTAATTATCCTAATTTTACGAATAGGTAGAAGCATGAAACTTTGGCAAATTGTTAAGTACGCTACTCCGACGATATTTTGCGATAAACAATTTTTAACTTCCCACTCTGGGGGAGCCGGGGACCCAACTGTAGTTTTATTTACTTATATACTCTCTATAATTTACTGAATATCACCCATTCTACTATTTCCAGTGTAGGTAGAAGAATGAAACTTTGGGAAGTTGTTAAGTACACTCTCCTAACGCTAATTTGCAAAAAAAAATAATTTTAAACTTCCCAATCAATGGGGGCCGGGGGCCCAAATGTAGTTTTTTCCTATATTAAAAACTCACTCATCACTAATTCTCAAATTTACCGTGTAGGTAAAATCATTAAAAATTTTGTAAATTCTTGAGCATACTCTCACGACAACAATGGCAATCTTTCCATAAATTCCCACTCATTGGGGCCGGGGACCCAAAAGCGTTTTTTTCCCGTTATTTGAGTAATATAAAATTGAAAATAACTAATTCTCATATTTCCCGAGTACGAGAAGCATGAAAGTTTAGGAAATTGTTTAGTACATTTCACTTATTTATAACAGGCGAAAATATATTTAAATTATCACTTTCTGGGGTCCAGGGGCCAAAATGTTTTTTTTTTCTCCCTATATGAGCAACTAGCAATTTGCCCGCGCTTTGCTGCGGGAAGATGGAGTATTAGGGATAAGTAAGCGAATGCATAAATAAACTATATTTTTGCCCCCAGCGCCCACCAAGGAATATTTTAAATATCATTTCACCTGCTGCCATCGTGGAAGTGTATTTAAAAAATCACCAACTTTTTATGCGTTACCTATTTGGGAAATAGGAAAAATAGTGCTTTTCAATTTGTATATAGCACATATTTGAAAAAAACACGGCCCAAATGAGTGTGAATTAAAAAAATATATATCACGCTAATTTTTGTCGTGAAAGGGTACCCAACAACTTCCTAAAGTTTTATGCTTCAACCTACACGGGGAAGGGGTGAATTAGTGATTTTTAATTTTTATATAGTTAATAATAGGAAAAAAATACATTTTGGCCCCCCAGCCCACAGTAATGGCTGTTTTAAATAATTATTCACCTGCTACCATCGTGGAAGTGTAGTTAACAAACCCCCAATGTTTCATGCGTTTGCCTATTTGGAAAATAGGAGAATTATTGGTGATTTTCAATTTTTCTTTAGCCCATATAAGGAAACAATCTTTTTGGCCCCACTTGAAAGATATTTTTAAAAAACTTTTTTGCCAAATTTTGTCCACGGTGGCTACTCAGAAACTTTCCAAAGTTTCATGCTTCTACCTACACGGGAAGTCGGAGATTTAGTGATGTAGAAAAAAGTTTTTGGGCCCCGGGCACCACATGAGCGAGATTTTAAAAATTCTTTTTCGCCAATTTTCGTCCTGAGAGTGTACCCAACAATTTCCCAAAGTGTCATTCTTCTACCTACATGGAAATACCTACTCGGGAAATAGGAAAATTGGTGAATTTCAATTTTTATAAAACACATATAGGGAAAAAGCTTTTTGGGCCCCCGGCCGCACATAAGCGAGATTTTTTAAAAATGTTTATCGCCAACTTTCGTCATTAGTGGTTACCCAACAACTTCCCAAAGTTTCATGCTTCTACCTACATGGGAAATTGGAGAATTAGTGATGAATCAGTGAATCAGTCAGTCACTCAGTGAGTTAGTGAGGGCTTTCCCTTTTATTAGTATAGATAAGAAAAAGTATATTTGGGCCCCTGGTCCCCCATGAGAGGGAATTTTAACATTCTTTTTGCCAATTTTCGTTGGGAGCGTGTACTATAAAATTTTCCAAAGTTTCATGCTTCTACCTGCACGGGAAATAGGAGAATTAGTGATTTTTAATTTTTATATAGCTCAAATAAGGAAAAACCCATTTTTGGGGCCACGGCCCCAATGAGCGGGAAATTTAACTCTTTTCTGTCCAATTATATTTAGGAGTATGTACTTAACAAATTTCCAAAGTTTCATGCTCCTACCTACACGGGAAATAGGAAAATTGGTGATTTTCAATTTTTATAGAGCCCAAATAAGGAAAAAAATGTTTTTGGGCCCCCGGCCTCACATGAGTGAAATTTTTAAAATTCTTTTTCGCCAATTTTCGTCGTGAGAAGGTAACCAACAACTTCCCAAAGTTTCATGACTCTACCTACACGGAAAGTTGGAGAATTAGTGATGAATCAGTCAGTCAGTCAGTCAGTCAGTGAGGGCTTTCCCTTTTATTAGTATAGATATAAAAATTGAAAATCACTAACTCTTCTATTTCCCGTGTAGGTAGAAGAAAGAAAGTTTGGGAAGTTGTTAAGTACACTCTCCTAACGTTAATTTGCTAAAACGAATTTCAAACTTCCCACTGATTGGAGCCGGGGGCCCAAATGTAGTTTTTTCTTATATTAGAAACAAACTCATCACTAACTCTACAATGTACCGTGTCGTCAAAACATGAAACTTTTCGAAATTACTCTCCTGGCAATAATGGCAAAAATATAAATAAATAAAATTCTCACCTATGTGGTGCCGGGGGCCCAAATGTACTTTTTCTTAAGCGGGCTATATGAACAAAATGTAGACAGCAAAATACAATCACGTCTCACGAAAGATCAGAATTCTGATTAAGTGGAAGCAAGTATATATATAACGTTGCTGAGTATAAACCCCGCAGTGGTAACAGGTGAAAGAATATTTAAATTATCACTTACTGAGAGCCCGGGACCCAAATGTAGTTCTTTTTTTTTTCTAATGTATGCTATATAAATACTGAAAATCCCCTATTCGACTATTTCCCGTGTAGGTAGAGTAATGAAACTTTGGGAAGTTGTTAAGTACACTCTCCTAACGCAAATTTTCAAAATAGAATTTTTAACTTCCCACTCAGTGGGGACTGGCGGCCTAAATTTAGTTTTTTCTTATAATAAAACTCACTCATCACTAATTCTCAAATTCACCGTGTATGTAAAATCATGAAACTTTTGGAAATTCTTGAGCATACTGTCCCGACAATAATGACAATCGTTCCATAAATTCCCACTCATGGAGGCCGGGGGCCCAAAAAAACGTTATCCCCCCCCCCCCCGTTATTTGTGGTCTATAAAATTGAAAATTACTAATTCTCTTATTTTCCGAATAGACAGAAGCATGAAATTTTAGGATATTGTTTAGTACATTACCCAAACTAAAACAGGCGAAAATATATTTCAATTATTACTTTCTGGGGTCCAGGGGCCCAAATATTTTTTTTCCTTAAAAAAGCTATGTAAAAATTAAAAATCACCCATTATGCTATTTCCCGTGTAGGTAGAAGCATGAAAATTTGACAAGTTTTAAGTACACACTACCGACGCTAATTTTCAAAAGAAGAATAATTTAAAAATCCCACTTTTGGGGGCTAGGGGCCCAAATATAGTTTTTTCTTATATTAAAAACTGTCTTATCTCTAATTCTCAAATTTACCGTATACGTAAAGACATGAAACTTTCAAAAGTTATTAAGCACACTCTCCCAACAAAAAAGGAGAAAAATTGATTTAAAATTCTCATTCCGGGGGGNNGGGGGGGGGGGGGGGCTGGTGTTCCCACATGTATTTATGACCTGCTTTAAGATAAATGTACCCTTTTACTTCATGCAAATAAACAGTATAGTATGCTTCTACAGAAAACCCCATTTAAAACCCGTGAGAAGCCGGGTACTTGCCTCTAGTCTATATCTATATATATATGAGACGCATTTGTTGTGTGTCTGTCTGTCTGTCTGTCTGTTCCCTAATAACTTAAGATCCAGACAACCCAGTCAAGTGAAATTTAGTAAACGTACACACAATTATATGGGGAAGGTTCTTAAATAGGTTTCGTTCCATAAATTCACACTCATGGGCACCGGGGGGGGGGGGGGG
>MUZC01001302.1:22530-46790 GCA_002072015.1 Radix auricularia
TTTCAACTAAACTAACTGCTGTAGACTGTCGTACATCTCTTGCGTTACGCGTTACGTTACAGAACCACACCACTGGGCTATTATATATATTATTATGTGCTTAGAGTTTACAAAAAATATAAATAAACTGTGGAACCCATGGGGCAGTTAATGGTGATTAGGACTCAAAGACCGACCACCAGGATCAGAGTGCATGCAGGTGGTCAGCGACGACGGGGATGAGAAATGCAGACTATGTTTGATGTGTGAGATATATAGGTCAGCCGTGCAAACCAGCTACCCGGGGAAATGTTTGCGAATCAACACCAGTCCTGCCTCTTAGTCTTAGATCAAAAAGACAATGATCGGATCTTGGTCAAGCCCCCCATCTCCTCACAAGCATCTAGGGGGCGGGACAAGATGACTGATTGACTGATGGCAGAGGTAATCCAATAGATAGTTTGGCGCATGTCAGACAACGCCTTGCCTTTGGACTAGTTTGAGAGGTATAGGGCTGGTGGCACTCAGAGAACAGGGCAGAGATCTCGGCGGACTGGTAGACATTGGACGTAGAACGACTGTATTCATATACAGTCATGTGGAAGCAAAACAAGTGAACCAATAAATTGAAGTAGTTAGTGACAGGTTTGGTATTTGAGATTAGAGAACGAGGGCAGAAGAGAAAGCGTGGCTAAGGTTATACGGAAGTTGGGAAATTAGAGTATTACCAAACCAGTACCAAGGATCTATTCAATAATAAAGTGAAAGATAACTTATTTTGACTTAAGAATTCAACGTGTCTTCGATTAATACCCTTTTTTTAAATTTTAGGCCAAAATATTGAGATGGAAAACGTGTGGGAAAGCCCCTACAGTCCTCCATGGCCACCTGATTTTCACACTTACATAATAATTCTTTATTCGCACCAGGGGAAACTTTCAAGCAACTTTTAGTAAGTTTAAATAGAAGCTATTTAGCTAATTACACATTAGTAACAGAATATGAAAATGTGTAAAATATTATTAGTTTTGCCAAATTTTTCTTTACTATTTATTTAACGATGATTCAATTACAATCAAAAACGTTTTAAACGTAAAATTTAAACTCAAACAGGTTAATAATATTCTTTTTTAAATTTTATTTTATTTCACTTTTAAATTATTTCTCTAAAACTTAAATAAGTCCTTGAATTTTAGAAGACATTGACGTAAAACTGGATAAAACATGTGTCCTTTAAAAAAAATTAATTAGTGTAATTTTCAGCCAGGGAATATATGTGTATTTATAAACTCTATTTCATTATTTTAAATTATTTATTTTTAAATCATTGACAAATTCGTCTGGTAAACATATTCCTTTAAGACATCACTTATACTTATATCTGTAGCTTTAAGTTTGAGAATTCGCCTTTCATTAAATCCCTTTTATGGATATGTTCTTACCACAACGTTTCGATACCCGGACGTTTCAACCGTCTGATGGTTCGACCTCTGACGTTAGGAACAACGGGGTCAATATCGCCAAAATAATTCTTGCACTTCGACTATCTTAGTTCCTAGTATCAAATAATGTTCCAATTACTTGTCTCCGCAACAATTTTCGGTGATATTCTTCACAGCCTATCCGTGGCTTGCCATCAAAATATAATATCTTTCGGAAACAGTCCATCACTGGCCAGAACCCCAAAACCTACTTATCCGATATTCTCTTCATTCCGAATATCGAACACACTAAAAGTGTCACGTCCAGTCCCGGTCACTTATAGCAGTGGTCCCCAACATGGTGTCCACGGAGATGTGCCTGGTTGTGTACTAGCAAAAGAAAATATAATTATTTACATTTTTAGGGCTGCGGAAATTAATGTTTAATTTCTCAATTACAGTTTGACAATTGTGTTTCTTAAATATCGATTAAAATAATTTAATTGATAAAAATTGGATTAAAATATAAGTAATTATTGATAACATATTTTGTAATTTAAATAAAAATAATAAACAATATAATAGCCCAGATCACAGTATTTTTATCGCTAAGGAACATAGTACAACAGTCAATAGCAATGTAAGAATTATTTTTCTATGTCTATGAGACACGGAAATAACTAAATAAAACAAAAATATATCAATTACCTGTTTTTTTACTTCCCTTTGGGATGTGTTTTTAATCGAAATTAACAATTAATTTAAAAAATCAATCGTTAGATTTTTCAAAATATAACGATTAAATTTACATTAATGGTTACCTTCCCAAAGTTGTTTTTTTTTATTTTTTTTTTTACTGTGGTATATTTCTCTGGAGATCGTGCGTCTTTCCAACACAAGATAGAAAAGCTTGTTACCCGTTTTGGCGGTATTACGTCAAAAGATCATCAATGACAGAGATTAGCGCTGATCGGGAACCGGTACTCTCATAATGGTGTTTTTTTTTTTTTACATCCGCGCTCTTTCCTCGAATGGAATTTTGATGGGTCGCCTATATTGACAAGCTTATCTTCTTCAATTTTCGTTATTTTTCCTATTTCATTTTTGTGTCTCAAAATTTCATTGATATATCATCAACGACGGGATTCAAAAGTCTCTTCTGGGGACTTAATATTATTATTCAAAGAATGTTACTTGTTTAAAAAAAAAAAGCTTTCAAGTAAGTTTAAATTATTTTATACATGTATATGCTTTTAAATTTTAAATAAATGCTTAGACTTCACATGTAAAAAAACAATTTAAAAAAAAACACATGAATGTTTCAAATCAACAGCTATTTTTAACATGTGATTAAACATATTCGCTTAATTGTTAATTGTTAATGAAGATTTAATATATTATAAAAGTTATATATTTTCACATTTACTATTTCTTTTACGATGTTTTAAGTTCCGGGTTACAGTTTGGATATTTGAACGCTAACATTAAACCCACAATTTTTAATTATTATTTCGTAACAGGCTTCCCATTCAAAAAGATCCAAGACTGATAGGGAATGGATCCATGATCCATTGGTCAAAAGGCCTGGCGAATCTAGTATGACTGAGGAAGATGAAGCTTAACTACTCGAGATTGCAAATGACGTTGGCCTTAAAATTACGTTCGAGAAAACAACTCTGCCATTCATCTGAATTAAAGTCATGACGGAATATCCTGAGATAGCCACCAGAGCAGTTAAATGCCTATGGCATTACTGATATCCTATCTGTGTGAAGCGGGGTTTTCAGCGTTGAGAGCAACGAAGACAAAAAAAAACGGAATAAAATTGATTGAGCAGCACACTTAGGGTGTTCCCCAGATGGAACCTCGTCGTTGTAGAGAAGTAAGGTCAGGGTTCTCATTGATTTCACATTCTAGTAAATTACCATATGAAAAAATGTATAATAAGCTAACTTAAACACATCTGGCTAAGCAAAGAACTATCCCTGAGATCAAAGATTCTACTAATGCTCTCTTTGGCGATGTCGGTCTTCTTGTATGGCTGTGAGGCTTGGATGCTCACTGCAGACCTCTTAAAGAAGAATTAATGCGCTAGAGATAATATATTTTCGAAAGTTACTAAACATCTCCTACTCAGCGCACATCACGAACGAAGCGGTACGCAATAGATGAGTGCTGGACCTTCTCACCTCAATTAAAATAAAGGAAATTACGATGATACGGACACGTGACAAGATCTGGAGGTCTCTCAAAGACCTCATTGCAAGGCACAGTCCAGAGAAAAAGAAAAAGAGGCAGACCAAGGAAGAGATGGGATTACTCTATCAAAGAGAACCGGCCTGTCATTTAGCGACTCCCAGAAGGCAGCTCAGGACCTAGACACAAGGCATGAGATAGTGAGCAGTTGGAAAATGGTGCCCCAACAACCCAAAGACGGGGGAAGGGACAGTTCAAGTTCAAATAATGTTTTAGTCTTTTTTGTGTAACTCTATTATATTTTAAAGGTATGTTTAATTACAATTTAAATAAAACTATAAAATCAAAACATTCTAAAATACTCGCATAAATAATTAACGCTGCCGCAAACCCCCTCCCACAACGGTCACCCATCAATACCACCACCCCCACGGTTAGTGGACCGCGGTAAAATTATCAAACTTTTACCGGTCCGCGGCGTTAAATAGTAGGGAACCACTGACTTTCATCTTGTTAGGTACCACTACCACCCACCCATCCCCCACTTGCCACAAATCCCATAAATTTACCACCGCACCCTACGTCACCCTTCCTATTCACTGCAACGAAGCATTGACAGGTCAAAGGTAAATCTCTGACAACGGTGTGCTGAACTCTACCATTGCGACCGCAAGGTAATTTACGTGAATTTCCTACAACGTTCCTGACCCAAAAAAAAGTACTAGCAATGTTGTTGTTCTCTTTGGCCCCAGACCTAGAAAGTTCCACAGGTTTAGTATAAATATGGTTAAAGAGAGAACGGGAGAAGAAGGAAACATCCAACAAGAGATACTAATTACCCTAGACTTCTCAGAAGAGTGCTCAGGTAGACCAACCATTATTGTCATGTTACCTGTTATTGTTATCTGTTATTGTTACCTTTTATTGTTACCTGTTATTGTAAACGCAAACGAATTCGCCTATTTTGAGTGCTAATATCTTTTAATCATACTATTTTTTCTAACCACGGGTATCGTGTGGTTATTTATTTGTTCAGTCTTCAACTGGTGAGTTTTGCAAACATCACAAGTGTCTAAAAAAGATCTGAATAGGATTATGTGTAGTAAATACCTGAAGTCAAAATGACGCGGAATATCCCTTTTTAAATAAACGTTTTAAGTTTGTTATAATTATTGGATTGGTTTTTGGTTAAACGTCCATGGCCTTTCTAAATATAATGATTAATGTGCCCATTTAAAATTAGCCATAGTATTCATGAACTTTATTGAAGGTATCCAATTATTGACGTCGCGATTCGAGAAGAGCACAAAACAACTTTTAACTGGGGTTCTATGTTGATAAATCATGCTTTTTTGTGCTACACACACCAATCCTTGCACAGATGGTCAGTTTTGTATGCTGAATAAAATGTGATACAGGGACACAGCAAAATTTTGATCAGTTTCTATTTATAGTAGCATTAAAAGTGGCCGCTTAAAGAAATTCATGTAATGTGACAAACTGATAATTTTTAAGCTACAAACACCAAACCTGGCACACATGTTCAGTTTATAATTTAAATCTAATTGTGAGACAGAAAATGCACAAGTTTGTTGAATTTCAACTTTTATTTACATAAAAATGGCCACAAAAGTTAATTTTGTGTATGATGATAAATTGACCTTACATTTTTGAATTAGGTTCAATAAGTTCCATTTGTGTTAGATGCTTGAACTGAATGTTGTACTGAAAAGTCGGCTCCACAAACACAGCTGCATCTGGACCTTAAGTGGTAAAAATAAGCAGTGCATTTTAATCCGGCCTTGTTGCACTTACAACGCTTGGATCTGCATTCTTTTTACAAGCATTTTTTAACAGTTCACGACAAGTCATAGATGCTTGTGGCAAAACTGTCCAAAAAGGCTGCTATTGTCAGTCCATTAACTGCCAACCCCACTCACTTGGATCAGGAAGCACTGGTTGTTTTTTATGTGCCTGGCTCCAAATATTGCCTCCTTGATAAATTGCCCTTTTGCAGTGCTGAAACAAGGCCTCACTCGTTGGAGGAATGTTTTAGCTTTGGCGGACAGTCTTTGTAAACATGTATTTCCTGGCACTGTTGACCTCATGGCAGTTGCTACCTCTGTCACACAAAAGCGTCACAAAACTGTCCAGAACTGTTAGTTCAAATGGGAGCACAAAACAGTTTTTGAAATGTGGCTGTAACATGGTCGCATTTGCTCCAGACTTACCAAGCTGTCTTCTTCCCGATACTATTAAAACAGCTGACGGTGTCACAACCGGTAAAACTGTGAAACAAAAGCAGACAATGGGCTTTGGCACACCTAAAAGGTTGCATATGTCATGAGCTGCAATGTATCAGAAGTCTTTTCCTGTACGCATGGCTATCCATAATTCCAGGTGAGGGTGGCGAGTCATGGCAGCCACAGAAAGAACCACCACATCTGTGTCGACAGTGCGAATCAGAATCCTGCGGCAATCTTCAGCTGCATGGGCCAGGTGAAGCATCATCCGCGTGTCTGCTTCCTCGTGATTACACGGTGAAAGATTCGTGTGGTGAATGGATTTATTGGATATCTCATCTGGACCTTCTGTGGTAACAATAAGCTTCTGTGATTGTACTGTAAGAAGATATCGTGCTAGGAATGCGAACATCTGGGTCTTCTTCGCATCCACTTGCAAGAAACTTCCCCACTGCGATGGTAATATGGTCTCTGGCGTCACATACTTTCTCTTCCCTAGTCCTCGGCGCTCTCTTGTGAAAGCTTTTAAGCTTTCACTTCAATAACAGTCCCACACTACATCTAGACTATGGGAGACATTTTGCAGGATCTGCATCACATATGGGATAAAATCCTGGTTTACGTAGTCAGCAAATGTTCTTGCAGATCCTGGCCTCAACATATTGACAACAGCCGCCACATCAAGGATGGCCATGTCAGTGACTGTTGGCACTGCTGATGAAGTTTGGAGAGGTTCCAAACACTTCAGCAACCCCGACTTGCTTGACACTCTCATTCGTCCTTCACTGGATAGTGATGGAGGAGCCGACTGATTTTCATATAAAAAATAGTCTGTCAAGCCCCCTTTTCTGGTGTGGCATGATACATACAACTTCGAAAAGAGGTAACAGTCACTTTTCAGTGATGAAATCCTATTCTGTAGTGCTGATCGCTTCTTTCATTTTTCACCAGCGATCAATATGAAATTGTTTCGCTTGATTGGAGCAGAAACTGGCTTGGTCATGTTAACAAGTCTTTCATGTGTAAATACGTTGTATTGAGCTACACCAGTCTTGTATATATTACTGTGGTATTTCAGTTCTTGGGCAATCACATCACCTTGACTTAATTTTGCCAAAAGGTGGCTGTCTTGAAGAATCAGAGCACAGTTTCTAATCCTTTCATCCAGCTTAAAAGTAGAAGCATGTCTAAAATCCTTTGCTGGTGCTTTCTTACCACACAAAAAAAACTGAGATCCTTTTCAACTACTCCATCTCCAGATGATCTCTGTTCTCTGCCAGTAACTGGGTCGCAAGATGCAAGTTTTCTCTTCAGTTTTGTTGTATTATATTTTTAACGACATAACATGTGAAATGAAGCTTTCTTTTTCATGAATGTTTCCTCAACACCAACTCCATCATCCAGTCTAGTTTAAAAAGCCAGGTGACAGTGCACCACATTCACCAAACTTATCAGATTTTCAGCCAAAGTCACATATGTAGATCCTTGATTTGTTTGTCTGGCATTAGCGGGACACTGTAATTTTTCATGATACACCTCTGACAAAGCGCACTCATATCCCACTTAGTGGGTTGAAAACTAGCAGCATCTTGGTTTTCATGGCTTAAATTATGATTAAAATAAAAAATGGCTGCACAATCTAAGAGAGAGAGAGAGAGAGAGAGAGAAAAATAAATGTTTAAACAATTTCAATAGACAGCAATACAAAATTTATACCAAAGTTTAGATGCTATGACGAATGATAATGAAGTATGAAAATTTAATGCATGCATAAACCTGACCTTATATAAAGTTAAAAAAGATGGAGCACCTAAAAGGCCTAACAGCCTTTACATCAACAAGCTCCTCCTCCTCCTCTTGCTACTGCTACTGCTACTACTGCGGCTGCTGCTTTTACTGCTGCTGCTACTGATGCTGCTGCTACTGCTGCTATATTTTCTAAGTTTGTCAACAATGCAATGATCCTTGTAACATCAATAGCCACATTCCCGAGCTTAATCGCTAAGGTTAATCACATCAAATGTTTTTGACATAACCGCTGCATTGTTTGTTAGCTGTCTTGCTATGCCTTGGCAAATAAACAATTTTTTTTACAAATGTAATATATAAAACAAGCCGAATTCATACTTAATCGTATGGCTTTATGCCATGTAGGGGCTCACTTTGCTATCCAATCAGTACATAGAATATCATGTCAAAGCTGGAAAAGAATGCACCGGTACCTGTTGAACAGGAAAAATTCTTTCCGGTCGTCTAATACGAAAAAGTTTTGAGAAGTATTGGCTTACAATTTATTTAATGTCGATGTACATAGCTTCACTCGTGTTACGATATTACAATGTAGACCTACACTAAATAAATAATGAAATGACAAAAAAGTGATTTGGAACATACTTAATTTCAAATTGAATATAATGGTGTTTTTTGGGTAGGGGGGGTCCAAGATTTTTGACAAATTATAGGAGGGGGTCTACGATTTTATGACGACGCGTGGCGAGGTGGGAGGGGGTGAAAAATCGGCCAAAATCGCGTGACGTCATTTATGGACGGCCCCGATTGCTATTTGAATAGAGGACAGACAGATAGTATGTCAGCTAATGGCAGCCCGACACGAAAAAAGAAGCAACATATGGACAAGATCACTTAGAAAACAAAGACAGAAGATCATGGAGAGCAGTCATAGTTATATCTACAGATACAGAAATAATTATCAAACATGGAGAAAGAATGATAATCGAAACATGGCGGTTAGAAGAAAGATGAATAGAAAAGATACAAGAGCTAGTGTCATTGTAGCGGCTGTTTATAGTCACGGAAAGCTTAAATTCTACCCAGTGTTTGTCAAAAACAAGAAATGTGTGTGTGTCTTTGTGATTCAAGGTGTACAAATATTGTGGAACAAAACAATATAGTAGAAGAAAAAGATTATGGCGTCAAAAAAGACACACTGACAATGGCTGATCACACAAAATTAGATTGTCAGACTGCAACACTTAACATTAAATCACTCTGGTTTCAAAGTAAAGTAGTCAAATTCCGATGAAATTGTGATGTCATGGTGTGAAAAACAATTAGCAACTATGTGCCATTGTATGAACCAGAGCCACCACAAAGACAATGAATGTGATGAAAAGATTAAAAAAAGGAAGTCATTTAATGTCAAATCAAGAATTTAAATACTTCAAGAAGAAGAAAAAACAATAATGGAATAAAAAATTAAATTATTATGATACAAACAAGCCACAACAAGCATTGCAAGCTAAATAGAGGCATACAGATAAACATTGCACAATCTGGTGCATGTACAAGAGTGGTTATTCCTGAAACTTTGCAAGAAACCATTATAAAAATTGCACATGACAGTCCTTTAGGAAGACACTTGGGAGCCAAGAAGATAATTGCTACCATAGCAGATAATTTTACTGACTAAACAAATAAAAGATACATCAGTGTGTTTACGACACAATGCCAAAGATGGAAAGCATACAGCGTCAATACATTCGTCTGACAAGCGAACTTCTTATTTGAGAATATTGCCATTAGGACTATTCCAAAAGATATGAAAGAAAAACATATGTATGCTCAGACCACAGTGGACATAGCCACCAGATGCGTGTAAGCTATTCCACTAAAACGAATAGATGCAGAGAGTATATGTACTGAGTTACTCAATGTTTTCAGCAGATTTGTTTTTCCCTAAACCACTTTAACAGACAATGGTAGCCAGTTCAAAGGGCAGATGACAAAAGCTATTATGAATATGCTAGATATTACTCAAGTGCATATCACAATTTACCACCCACAATCAAATGGTGAAAGACTAAACAAAACCATCAAGAATATGCTATTAAAAGTTACAGTAGACCATAAAAGAAAAATTGCATGAATATATACCTTTATTACTATTTGCATACAGCAGCAGCAAGCATGAAAGCTCATGTTTAAGTTTTAGTCCTTTTGAACTAATGTTTTGGTCAAAATCCTGCAAGTCATTTGAAAATTTGAAAGAAAGACTCATTAGCAAACAAGATACCATACAGGAAATATATCATTTAATGTCAGAAACTAGAGAAAAAATGCGCTACAGTATTTAGACCGCAAAACAAAGACTAATCAAACATAGTACAAGACACAGAGAAATAACAAATAAAAACAGAAAATTAAGAACACTTGACCAAGAACAACAAGTATTGGTGTTGTGTCCAAACACAAAGAATTAAAACATTGGGGAACGTCCCTACTAGATTGAAAGAAATCTTAGTGATGTGACATTTATTTTTTATTTTTAATATAAAAGGAAATGTGAAAAAACTGCCCATTGATAAACTAAGTGTATATGGTTAGTGACAATAAAGAAGAAAGGTAAACAGTAAATATTATCAGCAAACTTGAAGATGAAAATGATATGGGTACAATGATTATGAAAAGCCTCAACACAGAAAACATATCTCCTGATATACCAGATATTTCGAAACATAGTATGATGAAAATGTTTCAAAATTACAAAGATGTCAGCACAAAAGAAACAGGAAATACAAAAACTGTAAATCAGAAAATACAACTATTAAAGAATGAAACTTTCGAGACTACAGTATATCCTATTCCCAAGGCATATAGTATCGAGACACAGTTAAAAAGGAAATTGATTACCTACTCAAGGAGAATAAAATAAGCAAAGCTGTTAAAGCTAATTATACCTCACCAACTGAACTAGTAAAAAAGAAGAATGGAAAAATTCGAACATGTTGTGATTACAGGCAAATGAATAACATAACACAATTGGAACATGAACTATTGGAGACCAAAAAGACATAGTAGATAGACTTGGTAACTCCAAACTATTTTCGACTTTTGACTTCAACAGAGTTTTTTTGGCACATAAGTATTGATCTTGCTTTAGTCAAACATATTGCATTTGTAGATATGAATGAAGTATATGAATAGTTACTGATGCCATTAGGATTAGTCAACAGTACAACCACAATTAACAGATTTATTAAAGTGATGTTACAAGACATTTGAAATTTGGTAAATTATGTAGACGATATATGTATTCAAACCAAAGATTGGGAAACGCACATCCATACAATTACTAGAAAGTGTACGAGACAGACTCAAGAAACATCTCACCTGAGAAAATAAACAATGAAAAGAAATATATAGATTTTCTGGGATATATAATAGAAAGAGGTAAATAGAAATAAAATAAAATAGTCAAAATAGTCAATCCCAAAATCAAAGGAACAAGTTCAAGCCCTGCCGGGACTATGCCATTTCTATACTACATTTATTGAAATGATAAAAATCGCAGATGTTCGAAAATTTCAATTTTCAGAAGATTGCTTCAATGCATTGGAAAAAATTAAGCAAGCATTGAGGAAGAAACCTATCTTAGCTACATCACAATGGGACAAATATTTCATTGTTTGAACTTACGCCTCATCCGTTGTGTTAGGAGTTTGCCTTATGCAAAACATGATGGTATTCTCCATCCAGTACAATATCTGAGCAGGAATTTGACAAAAACAGAACTGAACTACGGCACTATAAATTACTTAATCGGTAATTTTTCAAAAGTTAACGATTACATATAAATTAATCGATATATTAATCAATATATATATATATATATANACTAGCAATTTGCCCGCGCTTTGCTGCGGGAAGATGGAGTATTAGTGATACGTGAATGAGTGCATAAAAAACTATATTTGGTCCCATGGCACCCAGCAAGGGATATTTTAAATATTTTTTCACCTGCTGCTATTGTGGAAGTATAAAAAAAAACACCCAACGTTTTATGCGTTTACCTATTTAGGAAATATGAAAAATACTGCTTTTCAATTTGTATATAGCATATATTTGGAAAAAACATGCATTTGAGGCCCCGGCCCCAATGAGTGTGAATCTTAAAATTATAATACGCCAATTTTCGCCGTGAGAGGGAACCCAACGACTTCCAAAAATTTTAATTTTTACCTACACGATGAATTGTGTAATTTGTGATAAGTCGGTTTTTAATATAAGAAAAAAATATATTTGGGCCCCCGACCCTCAATGAATTGGAATTTACAGTTCTCTTTCACCAACTTTCATCGGGAGATTGTATTAAACAACTTGACAAAGTTTCATGCTTCTACGTACATGGGGAAAGGGAGAATTATTGATGTTCAGTTTTTATATAGTTTTATATTAGGAAAAAAACTACATTTGCCTCAACCCCTGCCCCCCAGTAAGAGATATTTTAAATATTTTTTAACCTGCTACCATCGTGAAAGTGTAATTATCAAATCCCCAACGTTTCATGAGTCTACCTACTCGAGAAATAGGAGAATTCGTGATTTTCAATTTTTATAAAACTCATATTAGAAACAAAAGTTTTTTCGGGCCCGGTCCCCATGAATGTGTATTTCTAAATTCTTTTACACCAACATTCGTCGTGAGAGGGTACTTAACAGTTACCCAAAGTTTCATGCTCCTAACTGCATGGACTATTGGAGAGTTAGTGATAATTCAGTTTTTAATATAAGAAAAATGTATTTAGGCCCCCGGTCCCAATTTAGAGTGAATTTTAACATTCTTTTTGCCAATTTTTGTAGGGAGCTTGTACTCTGAAAATTTAAAAAATGTCATTCTTCTACCTATATGGGAAATAGGAGAATTATTGATTTTCAATTTTTATATAGCTCATATTATGAAAAAAAAAACGTTTTTGGGGTCCCAGCCCCCATTAGTTTGGAAATTTAACTTTCTCTTTTGCCAATTATCATCGGAAGCAAGTAATCAAAAAATTTACAAAGTTTCTTGCTTCTACATATATGGGAAATAGGAGAAGTAATGATTTGAATTTGTAAATAGCTCATATAAGGGGGAAAAAATTTGGGCGCCCCATAATTTTTTGCCCCCCTTACCCCATTTAGTGGGATTTAAACAGTCCCTTTCGCTAATTATTATTGGCAGATTGTTCTCAACAGCTTTCTAAAAGTTCATACTTCTACTTAAATCGGGTATGGGAGAATTGGTGATTTTCAGTTTTTAAATTTGGTCCCCCGGCGCCCAAGTAAGAGATATTGTAAATATTATTTCACATGCTAGCATCGTGAAAGTGTATTTATCAACTCTTTAACGTTGCATGAGTCTCCCTACTCGGGAAATAGTAGAATTGTTGATTTTTAATTTTTATATAGCCCATATAATGAAAAAATTGTTTTTGGGGCCCCAGCCCCCATAAGTGCGAATTTTAACATTCTCTTTTGCCATTTATCGTCGGAAGCATGTACTCAACGAATTTCCAAAGTTTCATGCTTCTACCTATACGGGAAATATAAGAATTATTGATTTTGTAATTAGTATTTAGCTTATATAAGAAAAAAGTTTTTGGGGCCCCGGCCCCCATGAGTGTGAACTTCAAATTTCTTTTTCACAAATATCGTTGTGAGAGTGTACCCAAAAACTTCCCAAAGTTTCATGTTTCTACCTACACGAAAAACAGAACAATTCGTGATTTTCAATTTTTATATAGCTCATATAAAGGAAAAATGTTTTGGGGGCCCTAGCCCCACATGAGCAAGATTTGTACAATTATATTATGCCAATTTTCGTTCTAAGAGGATACCCAACAACTTCCCAAATTTTCATGCTTCTACCCTACCCGGAAATAGGGGAATTAGTGATTTTCAATTTTTATATAGTTCATATAAGGAAAAAACATTTTTGGGGCCCTCGGCCCCCATGAGTTGCAAATTTACCTTTTCCCCTCAAGTTATCGTCGGGAGCACGTACTTTAAAAATTTCCTAAATTCCATGCTTCTACCTACACGGAAAATAGGAAAATTGATGATTTTCAATTTTTATAGAGTTCAAATAAGGAAAAAACAATTTTTGGGCCCCCAGCCCCACATGAGCGAGATTTTTAAAATTCTTTTTCGCCAATTTGTGTCGTGAGAGTGTACCCAACAACTTCCCAAAGTTTCATGCTTCTACCTACATGGCAAATTGGAGAATTAGTGATGAAAGAAAAAAATAGTTGTTGGGCCCCCGGCCCCACATGAGCGAGATTTTAAAGTTCTTCATCGCCAATCTTTGTCATTAGTGGTTACCCAGCAACTTCCCAAAGTTTATGCTTCTAGCTACACGGGAAATAGGAAAATTGGTGATTTTCAATTTTTATAAAGCCCATAAAAGGAAACAATCTTTTGGGCCCCTGGCCCCACTTGAGAGATATTTTTAAAAAACATTTTTGCCAAACTTTGTCCACAGTGGGTATTCAGCAACTTCAGAAAGTTTCATGCTTCTACCTACACGGGAAGTCGGAGATTTAGTGATGTAAGCAAAAAAAGTTTTTGGGCCCCCGGCCCCACATGAGTTAGAATTTCAAAATTCTTTCTCGCCAACTTTCGTACTCAGAGGGTATCCAACAACTTCCCAAAGTTTCATGATTCTACCTACACGGGAATACCTACTGGGGAAATAGGAAAATTGTTGAATTTCAGTTTTTATAGAGCACATTTAAGGGGAAAGCTTTTTGGGCCCCCGGCCCCACAAAAGCGAGATTTAAAAAAAAAACTTTATCGCCAATTTTCGTCATTAGTAGTTACCTTTACAACTTCCCAAAGTTTCATGCTTCTACCTACATGGGGAATCGGAGATTTAGTGATGAAGCAAAAAAACTGTTTTTTGGCCCCCGGCCCCACATGAGCGAGATTTTAAAGTTCTTCATCGCCAATCTTCGTCATTAGTGGTTACCCAGCAACTTCCCAAAGTTTTATGCTTTTAGCTACACGGGAAATAGGAAAATTGGTGATTTTCAATTTTTATAAAGCCCATATAAGGAAACAATCTTTTTGGGCCCCCGGCCCCACTTGAGAGATATTTTTAAAAACTTTTTTTCCAAACTTTGTCCACAGTGGTTACTCAGCAACTTCCCAAAGTTTCATGCTTCAACCTACATGGGAAGTCGGAGATTTAGTAATGTAGGCAAAAAAAGTTTTTGGGCCCCCGGCCCCACATGAGTTAGATTTTTAAAATTCTTTTTCGCCAATTTTCGTAGTCAGAGGGTATCCAACAACTTCCCAAAGTTTCATCATTCTACCTACACGGGAAGTTGGAGAATTAGTGATGAATCAGTCAGTCAGTCAGTCAGTCAGTCAGTNATATATATATATATATATATATATATATATATTGATTAATTTATTAGGGCTGTTATTGATTAATTAAAAAAATTAATTGCTAACTTTTGAAAAATTACCGAATAATTAATTGATAACTTTGATTAACCCAGAGAATAAGATTATGAAGTCATTAAACTGAAATTTCAAGGGAATTATCAAAAAATGTAATTTCCATGTTTTTGATATAGATATAAGAAGTTCAATACAATGTCAAAAAATTTGATCCTTGTTATTGTTAATTAAGTGAAACCATTTTAATTATTGATATAAATTTCCTTATAAACAGCTTATTTTAAAGTTTACACTTCAAAATTTTTTTTTTTTCAATGAGAAGTTTGGACAAAAAAAGCAACTTTTGTTTATTATTAATGATTGATTATTGTCACATAATAGTATTTAATATATGATTGGTAGTGAGAGATCACGTGATGAGTGATGTAGAGACCGGAAGGTTAGGTAGTTGAGAAGTGTTTAAGATGAAGCAAGATGCTCAACTGATTTCATTGATGTGAATATTGTAAATATTGTAAGTTCGAGTATTGTATTAAAGTTTATTTTATTATAAAGGACTTATGTGTTTTAATGAATGTGTCAGTAATACGCGCCTACAAGAGTGAAAGCGGCCCAACAGACAAATAAGTTACAATTATTTATTGATAAATCGGTATTATCATAGAAAAGATTTTCCATCGTTTTAATGTCTACTGTATCGATTAAAATAATTTTAATCGATAACATGTTTTACCGATTAATCGAGAAATTAATCGATAATTTCCGCAGCCCTAGCTTTAATACGTGAACATTTTCATAAAGTTATTTTGACTATAACTATAAGTGAAAAAGCATGAGAGTGATGACAACCATAGACTATTTCTTTTTGTCGAAAATTGTAGACTACTTACGTGATGTATAGTAGTGGGTACATTTATTAAGTAATTTTAAAAACATTAAATTGCCTCAACTGTTTCTTTTTGGTATTCATTCATAAAGATTCTTCGACTTAAAAAATTACATTTAATTTAATGTATAATGCATGATACTTTGATTTTCATAGTTTGATGTATAGTGTTATTGTTATGTTTTTGAATAACTTATGCATGTTTTAAATTCTATTTTTATGGTGTTTAGAACTGCTAATATTTTTGTATCTTTATTATGTCATAATTAGGTATATATGAGAATATTTTAAAATGCTTTTTAGCCAATTATAAGAAAGACATATTCATTTTATGTATATTCTTTTCCAGTTTTGAAAGATGCTTTGAACCCTATGCCCAGTATGCCAATACGAAAAAAGCTTGTGTCCGGTCAATTTCTTGGTTTCGTTCAAGCAATGAACGAGGTATAAACATTTTATTTGAAATGTTAATGTTCTATTTATAATGCTGTTCAGTTTCAAGTACATTTTAATCTTTACCTTTACAGTACTCTGGTTGTATAATCTCTAATAAAGTGGGAAAAATAAAGAAACATCATATTATTGTAATGCTGTAACAAATAAAAATAGAGATCATTCAACTGGCGTACCAATGACCACTGGTTCGAATCGCCGTAAAGGAAGGGATTTATCCCGGGGCCTAGGGTCAGTGACGGACCTAGATGTTTCTGCGTGGGGGGCCAGGAGAATTTTAGGAGACGTCGCCAAAGTTGACTAATTACTCGAGCATTGCGTAAATACCAAATATTAGAGTACTCATTTAGTACATTTTCTAAAACATCGAACAAATCAAACAGAATCAGAAATATAAAAAGATAAGTTTTTAAATTGTAACGTAAATTTATTCCAATAGTATATTTATTTATCTAATAAAGAAACTTAGTTTATACGAATTTATATAGGGGATTTAGCACTCTATAAATTGATTTCTACGTGATTGCATTGAAGGAAAACGAGATGTAGTTGATTCAAAGTCAACGTTCTCAGCTAAATCACGTTAAAATTAATAACAATCCTCACAGGCGTTCGTTTGTCATTTTTAGCGCAAGTGATTTTTTATTATTTTCAATCTAAAGTAAATTCTTTCATTAGTCGTTCAAGAAAATTCAAGTAAATTGTATAAATAATTGACAAATTAAGGAGACCTGATGCCATTTGTTTTTTTTTCAGTCAAGAATGGTAGTCTCTTTCAGTTGTAGTTTTTTAAGATATTGATGGACGTATTGATGCAAACAAATCTTTGAGGGTATCATATTCTACTAATACTTCTTCAACGTCAAGATTAATGTCATGTTTGTAAATTTTACGTAAACTTCGAAAAAAATCATTATTTTCTTTTGAAATTTGTGATGGATCAATATTATAGAAATAAGTAGCTGTTCTCCAAAAGTCATTAAATCGATATTCTATTCTGTTACAAGTGTATCCAAGATAGTGAAGTACGTTTCACATAAAAGGCGTGTTGATTCAACGAACTTATTTCTTGCTACATCAATCAATTGTTTTGCAAATGTGATATCAATGTCCTTGCGTTGTAAATTGTTTGCTGACACGAAAATATTATCCCACGACTTTTGTACATATAGGATTAGAAAACAAATGAATATTTTTTTAATAAAACAGAAAGCCCCATAGCTTCTAGTCTGACATTTTCTTTATTTTCTTTAGATTCCCCTAATATTATATCTTCTTTTGTGGCTCGAATAGCAGAGAATGATCCAACATTTGCATCCACTGCATGGTTACGGCTTGCCCATCTTGTATCAGAAAGTTGTTTCAGAGTATCTACTGGTTATTCATATTGAGGTTTTTAGATGTAATTTAAGAGTATGAAGACATGGTAAACTACACGTAAGGAATGCATGATTTTTTTCATACCGACTAGTTAAATAAATAAATATATGATTTCATCTTGTTATTCAATAAAAAAAAATGAAAAGTACTGTAGGTACGGCAAGCTGTACTAATGGGATGACAACGGAAAGTTTAAAAATAAAAAAACCCTCCAAAAATAGGTTATTTCATGTTACAAGAAAGTTGCTTTTAAAAACCATTTGCTTTTGATAATTTAGCCTGTCTTTAAAATTAAAAACTTTATTTCATTGAAGAAAAAAGAGTACAAAAAAAATCATGTTAAGCCTGGTCCCTTTTGGAACTCAGGACGTGTTAGCGCATTTTCGTATTATGTATCAGTACTTATGTTAGATATCAGCATTATGAAGTTATCAATAATTGTGTTTAGATTTTAGACATATTTTTTATGAATTTTCTTGTGTAATGAATAGATCTATACCTGAAAAAAATTATTTAAAAGTAATTTCTTTAAATTTTAAATTTTTTAATTTTCTCTTTAATCTAACTACAAGTCACCACAAATGATGACGTAAAACTCTCTAAACTTTTACACATATTCTAATGACGTCAATAACTTTAACTCTTCAATGCTTGAAAAAACGATGTATTCGACTTCCGGCAATGGCGGACGTTCCCTGCGCCAGTGTTACCTCTCGATTCGCAATGTTTTTTGGTAGTTTTAACGGGGTTTTTTAACGGATCGAGTAACTGAGTGTTGATGCACAAATGGCAGGTCAGGACATACAAAAAACATATATACATCATGGGTCTAGGACTTATGGATGCTGAGATCTAGGGTGATGACAGACGGACGGACGGACGGACAAAACGGGTGCAATAGCGCATTCGACTTCTCGAAAATGCGCTAAAAATGATGCTTTAAAAACAATTGGTTATTAAAAAGAGTCATCTTCTGTTAATGTATTAGTGATATTAGTTGGAGTCCAACGAAGATGTGTAGCTAGGATATTTTACGCCCGGGGATTAAATATAAAGTTTTGAAATGACAACCCTATTTAATTGGGTATTTTTGAGACCTTTGTAACATTTTTATTTGAAGTGGCTGCGACAGTACTTGTTTTCTCTTGCATCTGTTGTTGTGTATGTATATGAAGGGCAAGATCATCAGCAAAGTCAAGATCATCAAGTCGATCACACAAGGTTCATTAGATGCCTTTGTTTTATTTGCTGTGTTGATGTTTTCATCACCCAGTTAATGGCTAACAAAAACAGGAAGCTTGACATCAAGTATTCTTATCTCACACATGTCTTCACCTGGAAAGAATCTGTCACATGCTGACCATGTACAACTCGGCAGTTTATCCCTTCCTACGTTTTTCTGATTATATCAGTAAAATGCTGGGGCACGCCATTGTGCTTTAGCAGTCTCCAGAGGGTTTGTCTGTCCAAACTGTTGAAGGCGCTTTTATAGACAACTACAGATTGATCACACTGTAAAGTCTCCCAGGTTAATGCCACCAGTAAATCTCCCATCATGATTGAAGTAAAAGCACTTGAGGAGGTGGGCAATATTATTTACCTTGGCAGGTAAACAAGGTGGTACAGACGCTGATATTAAAATAAGGATTGGGCAAAAAGTAAGATTTGAAAAGGAAGCGTAGCCTTCCAACAATTCTAGAATGTTTGGGTCTCCAACAACTTAACAGCAAGTTAAAAGTAAGGATTTTAACACTATGTTGAAACTTGTGTTGCTATATGGAGCCGAAATGTGGAGAACAACGGCCGTAAACCAGACCAGAATCCAGATCTTTATCAACAATTGTCTAAGAAGAATTCTCAAAATTCAGCAACCGGGAACTGTGATAGCGGGCAAAGGAGAAGCCAGATGAGGAAGAGATTCCTCCGAAGCGGTGGAGGTGGATTAGGCATACACTAAGAAAACCTGCTTGTAATACAAAAAGGCAAGCCCAAAATAAAATCCCCAAGGTAAGCGGATAACAGTATTAACAGGTCCAAGTCCAAGAAACACTAGGCACCGAGAATTGAAGAGAATTGGCCATGACTGAAAGATAACGGAGAAGCAGGACTAGGATAGAGATGCCTGGAAGTTTCTCGTAGGTGACCTATACTCTTGGAGAAATCCTAGACGCTGTCGATGATTGGTGAATTCCCCTCATGGACGAGAATGCTCAACAACCTGTTTAATTAGTATTTTATCATTGTTAAACTATAATAATTTAGTGTTGTAATCCTTATTAATTTGCTCTTCAAAATGTCTTTCTCTTGGAGCATGGAGGACTTTTGTACATGGTATGTCTCTGGTCAAAATATATGAGTGTATTATTGGCCTCTACTTAATAGACATGATAATTTAAATTCCCAGATGTTTTAAATTTTACTTAGTCTAAGAATAATATAACTACGAGTCATTTTTAAAACTCAACTCTAATAATGGCCCGTCAATAAATGACGTCGCGCTTTTTTGGCCCCTTGTTTCGTCACAAAAAACTTAACCCCCCCCTCCTTCTAATATGACGTCACAAAGCTTTGACACCCCTCTTCCCAGAAAAGCCATATTTTTATTGAAAATTAGCATAATGGAAGTTACATTTTTGTCATTTTAATGTATTTAGTGTTAGTAAGCACTCTAATATCGTAACACTCATATATTTTATTTAAAACGTCATTAGATAAATTGTAAACAATATAATATTTAAGTGTAAATTTTATTTAAAGTTGCACGTTTTAATGTGACGTTACATTTGCTAAACACCCCCTCATCACACATTGTCACAAATGCGGGACCCGATTCCCCTCCTAGGCGCATGGCATGACATTTAGGGACGACCTCTAAAAACATCTTCAACATTAATTAAGTGATGGCCAATAGCTTAAAAAGAAAATAATTCAAAATTACCCTTCTAAAGTAGAAAGAACAACAGCCTACAAGCTATATTACTTTGAAATGTATGGAATTTGTTAGTTTTAACGTCTGAAAATAATCAGTAATAAATGAACATATTTTTACATGCATTATATTTCAGACTGTAGGTTCCTAAAATGCCCTTCTAACGTAGGCCAGGAAAATCCATTTATTCTGATAGGAGGATACAAGGCTTCTTCAGACTTTCCCCCTGACGTAACAAACACGATGGGAGGATACAAGGCTTCTTCAGACTTTCCCCCTGACGTAACAAACACGATGGGAGGATACAAAGCTTCGTCGGAATCCGCCCGTGACGTAACAACCACTAAAAAGAGAAGTTGTTTCCACGTTCTTCCTGTCCCAGTGTTGGCCATTATGGTTCTGGGGACAGTTGCTGTGTTACTGAAATAGAGACGTCTGTCAATACGTGGGTACGAGCTGAAAAACAGGAGAAGATTTTGAGCCACTTGATAATATTTTATCCTAATAGTCATGATTATGGTAATAATAATAACCGCATGGCATGACATTTCAAAAAGTAAATTTTCTTTTATAATAGTAATATCTGATTATAAAAAAAAAATTAAAATATAGAATTTTTTTTTACCGACATTCTAATTTGTCATATATGAAACTATCAGTATAGAATATCTTTTTTTTTTTAAATGACACATTTCTATGAAAGTTTATTTGTTTGTTTACTTCCAACAAAAATTGTCATACACTTAAATATTTATAAGAATCATCATGTTTACTTTAAATATACTGCACGTTGAAGAAAATAATAAAAAAATTTAAAACTTAACATCTTTGTTTATTCGTTTGATTTTTAAAATAATAAAACTCACGCGTATCAACCAGTGTCCACAAATCTTCTCAAGTTTTTCCCCTTTGAAATTCATCTTACATCGGCGTCAAGTCTCATTGTCACAAGCGTCCTAATATTTTATCTGGACCGCTTGATCCAAGATTCATAAATTCCAATTACACAAGAAATAATTCAACACTGCTAACAGAAACAAAATTTAATGGCCGAACTCCTCGCTACAACACCCCATCAATCTTAAATGTCCAACCGACTACACACATTCCATTACGTCTACCAAGACAGAACCCTTTAGCACGCTTCCGTGCTGAGCTACTTGCAAGCAAGCAAGTATGCAAGGGCTCAGACACCACAAGTTAATATAAAAATATAAAGGATTTTAAAAGGCGGTGTCTTCTGTTTTCAAAGATAGCAAGTAAACTGAGCATTGAAGTAATGACATCATGGACGAATCCCACTCACTCTTACCTCCACGTTAAAGGGGTTGGGGGAGAATGCGTTTTTTCTTTTTTAAAAATTCGGGGGAGGGGGGTTGTTCATTGTAGATGAAAATTATGTATTTAATGTCTTTGAATTAATATTTTGTTTTATTAATATTTTTAGGGTGTACAAGCATAGATATGCATGTTTGTATATGGCTAGTCCTCTGGTTTGTAGCTGCCATCTTTACCAGTTTTCTCTATCACCTGCACAGCCGCACAGCTATCTGATAGATGCCGGGCAACAGTTTTGGGTTAACATAACGCAAATTTCAATAGGGAAAAAATTAGAATTTCTGCGTGCTTGCAAGAAAAGTTAGTAGAGTTTTTATTTCTTATTCTACCTTTTTTAAAATCCAATTATGCAAACAAGTTTAAATGTCATGAATGTATCTCCCATCTCTCACACACAGCAAACAGACTTTAACAACATAATTCAACTCATTCGTCTAAAGTTAATGCTAGAAAAATATCAATCACTCGCTTCCAAGAAAATTGACATAGTGACTAGCCTTGAAGCTGAACAAAGATTATGTTATCACTCGCCGACAACTTACAGACAAGAATTGGATGTCACGGATATCACGGTGTGAGTTTTTAATTTTAATCAAAACAATGAGAGTTGTTTTGGGGATGACAGTTTAGTGAAAGGAGGGTTTTGAAATAACAACTCAAGTTTGCCATGGACACCTGGAGCAGGATTTTTTTTTAAAAACGAAAGAAAAGTCAGATGGATTTACGACACTTTGCTTTACACGCATTGTTGAAATTGTTGAGAAACAGACAAGCACTGATTGAATACTGTGAGAAGCAGGCACGTTTGTATAAGGACCCATAGGCAATAAATATTGTTTTAAAAAGCTCAAAGACTCACACTTTTGAACTGTACTTAAGTGTTATTTAAGAAGTTATTGGACAACTTGCCAAATTAAGAATCAAGCGGGCTGTTACAAAGGAAAAATCTAGCGACCACGGAGGCATACCAGTTTGTAAAGTGAAGGATCAATAACCTAAGAGGACAGCACTTGGTGAAATTGTTAATTGGTGTGGAGGTGTTGCTAAAATGTTTTCAGGTTGTAAGTATAATAACATGAGTCCCATCCTCAAATTTGCTGAACGTTTGAGTACACTATTGGACTCTCGTTTTCTTGAAATCGACTTAATGCTATGGCGTATATTTTGAGTTGTAAGCGTTAGTCGACACGTCAAATTTTAATCTCTGACAAGAAGAACTAGGTGCCCTAGTTTCTACATACAAAGCATTTTGCAGAAACTTATGGATCAGTATCACAACTTAAATTTATGATTTGTGCTTGCAGAAAAAAGGGGTTTGTGCAGACTTTCGACAAAGTGATTCAGTTTGTCATGACTGAGGAATAATTCAGCGACATTGAAATCCTGTTGGATATTTGTGCTACATTTCATGCATCGAGTGCTGATTGTGAACGTGGATTTAGCCTAATGAATTCTATATAATTAAAATCTAGATATACCTTAGAACAGTTACATTTAGACTGCTTATGATGATTCAATTGTCAGAATGATCCACATCAGCTCAGGGGCGTAGCGCGTGTATGTTTAGCCCGGGGCAGAACCCAAAGTCGTCGCCCCCCCCCCGGCCAGAAAAGTATGGTGACGCTATAAAGTAAAGATTGTCGTTTATACAAAGTAGCTGGTGTACGAAAATCGTATTTATTTTCAATCACAGGTACATGTTCACCTTCGATCACAAAAAATGTTCTATCTCGTTCTTTGATTGTAAGATTCGATTTTAAAATAAATCATAAAATTGTTTAAAGCATTTTAAAAAACGTATATTGGTAAATATTTTCTGGAATCTTTGCCACAACTTAAAAACAAACAAAAAAATCATTATGATGATCAAAGTTCATGAGTCTGTACCTGTGTTTTGCTTTTTTTCGGCCACTGTCAGTTCTTCTATAGCTTACAAAATAACCTAAAAATGGCTCTATGTTATACTCACTATTGTGTATTCTAAAGTCTGTTTAATGCCTTGATTGTACAAGTACAAGCAATTTGATATTCAAAATGGCTAATGCTAATGGCTAATGCGCAAGAACCCTTAGTGTACTAAAATAGTTTGAGAATTTTATTTGAGGAGATTTGACACAGATTTTATAGTTTTGATTCTTTTTAATCACCTGTAAGCTTTTCAGACAAGAAAAAGTATTAAGCCAGCTGGTCATTGAAAATCAATTATTTTACTGTCATAATCTGTTGAAAATTAATATTATATATATATAT
>MUZC01001302.1:46815-64466 GCA_002072015.1 Radix auricularia
CGGTAAACACTAATTCAATATCCCTTTGATTTCAATCTAAATCGTGATGGATATGCTAAATATATTAACTAAACCGTCTTGGAACAGACGTTAAAAGTTCATAACCCCATTGGAAATTGTATTATTTTAAAAATCTCTTTTGTTCAATAATTTATCCATTAACTCAATAGACAATTTTTAAATTACCTTTTACATAACTAATGTTAAAAATAACAAACCGGTCTCCAGTCCTAAAATGTGTTTTTGCTATTAAAAATTAAAACTTATTTTTAAAAACTAAAATTTGGGTCCGTGGCCCTATGGTTGCAAATTGTATAGTTCAAAACAACAGCTTATTTCCATTTGGATCATGATGAATATGTTTGTTAGTCCAAATTTGATTTAAAAAATAGAGTGTTAACGAATGGTAAAATGTTTTAAACGTTAACGAAAAAGAGATTAGGGGCCAAGGGTCACAAAAGATTGAAAAAATATTATTTTATTGACCAAACGAATTTTAACATAGGTCTTCAAATTTGTATCTTCCGAGTTTTTAAAAAAAATGCATTTACAGAGTATCCAAAGTTTTTGTTTATTTGTAATTTAGCTAATATAAGGTGAAAAAACTGCAATTGAGTGATAAGTTTGCCTGCTACCATCCCAAATATGCATGCTTTTACCTGCACAGGATGTTGAAGAATTTGTGATTAACTTTTTATTTTAGAAAAAAATACATTTGGCTCCCCGTCTCCCATTGAGTGAGAATTTAAATATGTGTTTCGCTTGTTACCAGCCCGGGTGTGTACTCAACAGTTTCCTTAAAGTTTCATGCTTCTAACTACATGGGGAATCCGAAAATTAGTGATGAATCAGTTTTTATTTTTAAAAAAAATACATTGAGGCTCCCCGGCTCCCTCTGAGTGATACTTAAGATATTCTTTGCCTGTTACCATTTTCCGGAGTGTACTAAACAACTTCACAAATTCTCATGTTTCTACATAAACGGAAAAACGAAAAATTGCAATATTCAGTAAAAGGAGAAATTAAATTTTTTGGCCCCCAGCTCCATGAAATTTAATTCTAAATTACAGAGCCGGCTTAACAAAGAATGGTGTTTGGAATAAAACAAATATGGTGTTTCACACATTAAAATAATTAAGAGAATAAAGGCTAATTTATCCATAAACACAAAAAACTCAACAAATAAGAAAATATTAAAGAAATCTCTGTACAAAATAAACTTCAACTATTTTCATAAACAGTTTACACACTTAATGAAACTTTCTATTTACTTATAGAATCCAATATCTACAATGTTTCTGTTTCACTGAGGGATGAAAGTTATTGTTTATTTCTATTTTCTAATGAGACATTACGTATTAAAAATACAATAAACCGCCCGGTTGTTGTTTTTTTTAATCCTGGCCCTCTTTTTTTCTATTATGAGTTACTGGATATTAAATATTTAATTCGTGAAGTTAAATTTAACATTCACAATTGAAGGTTTTTTTTAAATTAAAAGTTATTATGAAAAACTTAAGTGAAATGGGGATATAACATTTTAAAAAGATGCATTTGGTACCCCAGACACAAAGAAGTGGGCTTATTGAGTTCAATTATATAAAGAATTTTTATATTGGTTATATGTTCTAAGTTTGGTTGTGATCTATCCATTAGTCACGTAGCCTATGATTTTAGTAGTTGTTTTTTTTAATGTAATAACTCAATTCTTGTACACCAAACTTTATACATTTTACTTAACTCTTTTATCATAAACAAATATTAGTATTCTTCTGGTTCATTCTTTCAGTTTTTCCATAAATAAACTAGAGCCAAAAGTATTTGAAGTTAAATGTCATTTTTTGAAATGCATGGGGTATTATGCTAATTACATAAGGCTTTAAAAGTTCTTTCAAATAAATAAATTTCTTTAGCCCTTACACTGCCATGGAAAACTCCTAGGGGTCAGCGAACTTGTTTGCCTTATAACTTATAGCTAAATCTAAGATATCTGCATTACCCCAAAAGTTGCTTTTTACCCAAGTGATGTAATTTTCCCCTGTTTGCCCACCTATTTCTTAAACAACTAAGAAGAAAAAGATAGGGGTTATTAAACAGGGTTGTTATTTAGTTATTATTTTGGGCTTTTGAAATAGATGATAACCTTTGCTGATATAAATTGCAGATGTTTGTCTTGCCTTTCTGGTTTGTATTAGCAGATAAAATATTTTTTTTTAAAAAGATAAGACATTGATGTCAGATCCCTTTCCTGAAAAAAAAAAAAGAAGCCTGAAATGTATCCATTCTAACTCATCATTAATTTTTGTTACAAGTGTTTGGGAATTTTCAAAGTAAAGACATGCTCATTCTTTTTGATTTACCACAGAAAATTCACTATTTTAGGACACAAAGTTATGCTAATAATTAAAACTTCTATTACTTATATTATCTGATTTGCAGTGAATTAATATTTTTTTCTATTATGATCAACATAGTAAATAAAAACATAAATTAAATATTCAGCTAATTATTTTATAATTTATTTCAAAGTAATCCCCTTTGTCACTGCATTTCTGATTGTTCCTATCAAGAGTCATAGACAAGTGATTTTTATTTTCAAAAATACTTTTGGAATGAATTTAATAGGACATACAAATGTAGAAATAATTTTACTATACATGAAATATTTCTTGATACAAGAAATTATTTGGGTTACGGTTAGGAAATAGTTAAAAACATTTGTATGTAAATATTTGAATGGATTTTATAAATTGAATTTAGAATCTGCAGCTGGTTTAGTTGAAAAGTTTTGTGTGAACATGTGGTTATATTAGCAAAGGAAACAAATAATATTTATGAAGTTACAGTGGTATATGATTTCAGTTAATGTTTTCTGTGAAACATTCCTTTACGTATTATGTGAATTACTTTTTTAATGGAAAGGGGAAAAAATCTTGAAACTGGTTGAAAAATAAAATATATACTGAAGAATAGATTCCAAGTTTTTTTTATATAGACCTTGAAATAGATTTTTTGTTGTTTTTTTAATGTAGATGCTTCACTAACTAAATGCAAATCAAAAAACACCAAGACCTGGTTGGAGTCAACCCAGAAATGTATGTGTAAAGAAGGATGGGCAGGAAATGATTGTGCCACTAAAATTGATTACTGTGTCAATCACAGCTGTCCAGCTCACTTCCAGTGTCAAGACAGCAAAGTTGGGTATGACTGTGTATGTTGGAATGGCCTCAAACCTGGACCTCTGGGCACTTGCAAAGGTTAGAGTATTACCCTATGATTTAATATTTGTGGCAGAATAACATTCCAGATATTACATTGGTGTTCTCATTGAAAGACAACTTATATTTTTAAAATAACTTATGGATTGATGGGTATAATACATATTTAAACATCTTATTTTAGACTGTAACAGAACAGTCTTTAACTCAAATGGATGGATAATGTCCTCAAACTACCCACTAGACTATGACAATGACACGTTTTGTACATGGACAATTGTTAGTCCTGGTAAAGATTCTACAATAACATTGAGGTATGAACTAGCAGATACAAATATAGAAATCATATCTATGTATACACTAGTCTTTATATTAGCATCACACTTAAGGTTGTATAAATAATACATTAAATAATCATGTTTAGTTCAGTTTGCAATAAAAAAATTTAAAAAAAGGAAATCACTCTAAAATAAAATCTAGTTACAATAAATATAATTAAATAACAGTTCAATAGTAGTTATTAATTACTAATTTTCTCTCTTTCAATCAGTGAAACTCTAGTTTATTGTTTGGAAAAAATTTGTGGGGAAATTTAATTTTAAACTGTTTGTGTCACAACTTATGTATTAATGATTCTCTGAAATGAAACCTTGAATTTTATTTCCTACGACAGTATAACAGATTATGAAGTGGAGGGTTGTCCAAATGATTTTTTAAAGATCTATGAAGGAAACACATCAAAAGGCCGAATGTTGGGACCATTTTGTAATTCTGCTCCAGGAACATTCTCTACAACAGGAGGAGCATTTCATGTGGTTTTTACTTCAGATTTTTCTGTTACCAAAAGAGGATTTAAAGGATTTTACTCTATTAAAGGTCAGTTACATTATATTGATGAAGGCCATTCGTTTTGCTTAAAATTGACATTAAAATTTAAAGTATACAGATTTTAAATATTCATATTCATGTATTTTTAACCTGGCACATTTCTTGATCTTAGAAGAATGCTAAATACAAAGATAAGTTAAAAAAATAAAGGGAATCGTTAAATTTTATTATATTTTTGCAATTTATCTTTTTCACTGTCAATACTATATAGTTGTAATACCTTGATTGATAACAGAACCCTCTTTTAAAAATACCTTACATTTCAGCGATGTGTGTTTTAGAAAAATGCTCCCACAACTGTGAGGTCATTTCCTTTAGCCCTAGAGTAGAGATTTGCACATGCCCTGACTGGATGATACTAGACACAAATAATGCATCAAGGTGTACTGAGATAAATGGTAATTCTTCATTCATTTTATCTTAATTTTTAAAAATGTATTAAATAAATGCTGATACTTAAGCATAATGCATTTTTTAAGGTGAGAAATAAGATAAAAATATTGTGTGTTCTTTCATATACCTGTATTTCTCTGTGTAACCAAGATTGTCCACAATTAGTGTTTTATTTAAATTTACCAAATAAGCAATAGACTTTTTTAAAAAAAGAAAAATTTCATTAACTGACCGCTATTACCAAAGTTTTGTAAAGCGCTCCTAGGTAGCACTCTCTTTAAAAATAAGATCATGGAAAGTAAAAACTCTTCAATGCTTGAAAAATGATGTATTTGACTTCCGGCAATGACAGCCGTTGCCCGCGCTAGTGTTATTTCTCGATTTGCGAAGTTTTTTGGGTTTTACATTTTTATATATTTTTTTTTGAAGATGCAATTTTTTTATACTTTATTATAAAAATAATAGTACTAAACTACAGACAAATAAACTATTTCACTCAAGACAGTCTTTTGAATGTGTAAAATAACCATTCTTAGCCTAAAAAATGAAGTCAGGTTGACAATAATAATGTTAATGGATTTTAAGCAATTTTTAAAATTTCATAACCTGTTGATTGCAATTTGGGAAATTCTTACAGAACTGAGGCAGAAGTTTTTCAAAAATGTTATTGCACATTAAGAGTTAAATGTTCTTCTTATATTAGAATCATAAAGTAACAACAAGAATGCTTATTTTCATACAAATATCCTTCGGTAAAGGAATTTTTATTATTAAATTACCAGTTTAAATTTTAAAAATAATTGAAGTATTCTCTCATCCTTGCTTTTGAGGCCAATTGAGCTAATGTAATCTTAGTTTCATCTAATTCTTTTTTTTTTTTTTGTGGCACTAATGCAACTAATCTAATCAAAGTCCTTTGTTTAAATCAAGTTTTAAACTAAAACTTCTTGTTATCCATTGACATCCTTGTAATTTCATTTATTTGTTCTACAATTTTAATTATTTTGTTCTTTTTTTTTTACCACCAGGCTGCAACACAACAATATCGTCATCAGGGCTGATAACTACACCATTATACCCCAAATTTTACCCTGAATATGTCAATTGCTTTTGGAATGTTACCAATGCCAACAAGAGGGAAATAACAATTAGGTATATTTTCATATATTTTTTAGAGAAGCGGACAGCAAACAGGTGTAACTACCCTGTTTTGGGAAATGCAGAATCATTTGAAGCAATAACATTTTCTAGAAACTGGGCCTTTGTAGCAACATGTCAACATAAATTCATATATATTTTTGGTAGGGCTGCAAAATTTAACAATTAATAAAAATCAATTAATTATTTAAACTTTTTAACTATTAATACTTATTAAACCATAAATTGCCCCTCCACTTACAAATGTACTTGAAAACTAATGAGAGTATATTTTCGCCTTGCGTTAGTTGTCTGATGGTGACACCAAAGCCCTTTTTCTCCGCTTGCGTTCAGTTCTTCATCAACAATTAAGTAAACAGTGATGGTTTAGACTTTTTATTTTGTTGAGGACTCGTGATTAACCATTCTAAATAAGAGGACCAGTTTAACAGTTTGTTGTAGCTGTCATCGTCTTTATAGAGACAGACCATAATTAATTTAAATAGAGCAGACCGTTGTTCACATCTAATAAGCATTGTATGTTAGCTCTTGTACATTGCCTTAACAACTAAGCAAATTATAATTTTTAAAATCATTCCTTTAGCCGTAGGCGAAGTGAACTAATATTGATGACATATTTTATGCATATTTCCTGTGGGTTATACCAGATTTTACAAAGCAGGGTATCTGAATTTTTTTTTAACGAATAATGCATCAATGGCACTATTACTTGCAAAACACGAATATAAAATTAGATTCTGTATGACTTCTGGTAAGTTTGTTCACAATCTACCTGTTATCATTTGATATTACGTATCTGATTTTATGATTAATGTCATAAATAAATATTTTTAAGAAAGGGCTTTGTCTTGGATTCATACTCTCGAGTTGTTTCTTGTCTTTGATCCATTCTGACTGAGCTGAAGTGTCCCATAACCCTTCGTTGGGTTGTTGGTGCGCCATTTTGAACTGCACACTATCTTGTGCCATTTGACCTGGTGTAACAGGCCAGATTAAACCCCTGACCAGAATATACCCCCTCAGGCCAGAATATACCCCTTTGACAAAATGAGGATATATAGTAAAAAATTAATGAATCAAATTTGTAGACTTTCTCTGCATGTTTTAGCTTTGTCAGACAAATAAAACTCTTTTTAAGTAGCAAAATTTTTAAAATTAAAATAAAATAATAATTATAAAATATTTTACGATGAATGAAAGGAGCATTACATTTCATTTGAAATAAATGATGTTGTCTCATTTTTTAAATATGAAATCTTACATAATTTTGATGATTCAAGATCAAAAGTTACAGTCCATGCAAATATATTAGAATCAGCACTGCATGAATATTTTAAAATAATAATTTAAGAGTCCTTGTGCTTGTTGCTTTTCAAACCCGTGCAAACACTTAAGATTCATATCTTAACATTTAAAGACACTACACCTTCTATACAGATGATTATTACGTCCTACGCTTATCGTTTTATGTCTAGTCTTGTATTTGTATTAGAATTTTAATGTTGATAGAATGTTTGTTTCCTCAGCCAACCCATTCCATCTTTTTATTCAATAAGCCATGTAGTTGTTATGTAATACCAGTGTTCATGTATTGAATTACTTTTCTCTGGGGAGGATGTGGTTCTCCTATTTTCCTGTCAGAATGTAGCTTATGGCCCTGAAGTAATCACCATCCCCCATTATCCTTTAATATGCAAGTCTCAGTTGTTCAAGATCTTGAGTGTGGCCATAATATACAAACTTGTCAAAAGTAAGGCCAAGAGTTGTGCTAAGATGCTTTCTTCTTGAAATTTTTTAGGGTTAAAAGTCCTAATCTGCATTTGTTTTGAGACAAGTTGTATCACTTTTATGTCAGTTTCTTCACCGTGCTCTCTTGTTCCTTTTGTTGTAGGCTCCTACTCCCATTGACAGTACCTTTAACAGAATAATTGGAGCAATCATTGGGTTAAGAACCCTGTTTATTGCTATAAACTTTTAGGTTTCTGAAATTGTAGGTGTTTCTGAGTATTTTGTCAGTCGATACATTCTGTGGCTTAACTCTTCCCTTGTTAATGATTCTACCCCGATGTTGGGACCAACCCACCAGGATTCCATCTTTAAATCCATGCGATGAATGCGGCAATGATTATTGACATCATAGTCATCAGCATCCTTTCGTCTCGCAAGACGGTGCAAAGAATGTATGTGCTCCCCAATGTTTTGGCCTTTCTCATAGCTCTTCTGTCTATAGCCTCGTCCACCCTACGGCTACTTTTCAGTTCTTTTTGACAACCGTGAGCCATGTAGAGCAGTCTGCTGCTTCACACTCCCAGTCAATCACGTATAATCTTCCTGCTTTCAAGTCCCTCTGGCAGACATCCTTAAATTGGAGATGTGGGCAACTTGTCTTCCTCTTTTTGGATACTGTTTGTTTATATAGGAGGTCCTTGAGAATGTGACCAGGCTCCTTCTTTTCACCTGTCCTAGCCATCTTAGGCGTCTTTCACTGAGGGTACTTAAGTTTTGTTGTAGGGTATAAATGTAAAAGTTGACCATACAGTTGGTCTTCCATAGTTGACAAAATTTACGCTCTAGTCATTTTGTAGGTTATTTTATAGTGACAAAAAGTGTGCTATTACAGTCGCAAAATCCGATTCGTCAACTCTTTAAATTTTAAAGATTGGCCTAATCTAACAAGGTTGTCACCATTCACTACTTCATGCTACTTATTTATATTTACATCTTTAAAAAGAAATATGGCTTTTTTAAAATAAAATAATAGGGCACGACGAGGTCAGAGGTTCTCTTGAATGCAGTTAAAACAGAACACAATCCCTGCTTCATAACAATAGATGAATGCATGGAAAGCGGACCATCCAACATCGGCAAAATCCAATAAGAATGACATTACTGTTTTAAGAGTAACACAGGTAAAAATGAATTGCAATGATTAAAAAAATATAATTTATTTGTTTTACTGGAACAAAGATTTCTTTTGAATTTCTTAAGACGCCGCAAAGGCAAACCGAGCTTCAGATAAAGGTTCGGTAATACGACAAGCAACATTTAGGAAGTCAATCAATGTTTGCCACACTTTTAGTCTTGTCCCATTCTTGTATTTTGCAGATCAGAGTATATTTAGATTTTTTTTTTAAAGGGGGGGGGGGGGGGCCCTGTGCTATTTTTATTTCAAAAACAAAGTGAAAATAGGCATAAACCGTAGTTGCCAGTAAAATTTAAAATGTATGAGAGGAAAAAAATCAAACAAACAAAATATTCATGCATAATTTAATTCAAATATTTTTTTTAAAATATATTCATCGCCATACTCAAAATAATTAAACATGTCAGCTTCCTTCCGTCTCGCGAGACGATGGTGCATCACCGTTGGGTTGGGTTGCATTTTCTCGAGTGGCTGTGCAGTCCTATCCTTGAGTGACAGTTTTTACACACGAGTTCTGTGCTTCCAAATGTTTTGGCCTTTCTCCTAGCTCTTCTGTCTGCAGCCTCCTCCATTCTTCGCTCCTCGGCTACTATGACGCCCTCTTTGACAATTGTGTGCCACGTAGATCAGTCTTCTGCCTTACACTCCCAGTCACTTGTATGTATTTTGGCAGCTTTCATGACCCTTTGACGGACATCTTTAAATCGCAAGCGTGGGCGACCTGTTTTCCTCTTTCCTGAAGCAAGTTCACCAATATAGGAGGTCCTTCGGGATGCGGCCGGGGCTCATTCTTTTTACATGTCCTTGCCACCTCAGGCGTCTTTCAATAAGAACATGCTTTGGGTATTGGCACGCGTTAGGACCTCACTATTAGGCACTTTGTCTTGCCATTTAATACCAAGGATGCGACGCAGGCATCTCAAATGGAAGCTGTTAAGCTTGTGCTCTTGTGATTAATTCACTTACTTAAGCATAATTATTTGATTAATGAGCGAGGTCCACAAAATAAATTTTCTCAAGTGTTTGAAAAGCTACAACTTTAGTGCATGTCTCACTTAAATTATTAATTTTTTACCAATCAATTGCTGTACTGCTTGAATTAGTCAAGTTTAAGGAAAAAAAACTAAAATAATTTTTTTTTAAAATATTATTTTTTTTTAAAAAGCGCTGATTCCATCCTAAAAATATCTATCCTTTCAGACATGGTAATAAAAGAAATTATTTTAATATTATTTTATTGTAAATTTAACATCTTTCCTACTTAAAAAATGAGTTAAACTTCTCTAACAAAGCTAAAACACCAATAGAATGTCTAAATACACATTCATCCATTTCTTACAATATATCCTCATGTTCTGGCCTGGAGGGGTATATTCTGGCCTAAACCAGTTTAAACCCCGGGGTATATTCTAGCCTAGGCCAGATTATACCCAAGTATATTCTGGCCTAGGCCAGTTTATACCTGGGTACATTCTGGTCAGGGGTTTTAATCTGGCCTGTTACACTGGTCCTGTGCTGCCTTTTGGGAGTCACTAAATGACAGGCCGGTCCACTCTTTGGTATCATCCTCCCATCTCTTCCTTGGTCTGCCTCTTTTTTCTTTTTCCCTGAACCGTGCCTTTCAATATGGTCTTTGAAAGACCTCTAGATCTTTCCGCTTTGTTTGTGATTAATTCTTAGTTACAGCTTATATTTCATTCACATTAATAAATTTTCCTTGACATTCTTATTGAATTAATGTATTTCAGTTTCACAGACTTTGAGATAGAGGAGAAATGGGACTGTGGTTATGATTCAGTTGAATTCCTGGATGGTCCTGATGCAAAGTCTTTGGGAAAGTTTTGTGGAGAAATGGCACCAACCATCACATCAAGGAACATTTTCCTGTTGATTTCATTTGTTTCAGATCATTCTGTTTCTGGCAAAGGTTTCAAAGGAAAAATCACTATAAATTAAGTCTTTTAACTTTAATGTAGCCTAATGTAAATCCCCATCACTTACATTTTGTATAAATTAATATGAACTATGAGACCATTAATTTTTTTTACTAAATTACTAGGCTGTTTTACATTAGTTTTAAAATGAATAATTACCTTCATGTTTTTTGCTTGAATCTCTGTTGCCCTATGACAAGTATAAATAATTTTATGTACCCAGTTATTTTGGTCATCATCCACTGCAATAATATTAAAAATATATTACAATTTTAAGACAATATAAATATATCTATACATTTTAAAAGCAAAAGGCTTTGGGCCTTTATGTATTGATATATTTTAACAACTATAAGTAAAAATACAATAAGATTAAGTATTAAGCCTAGTCTCGGACATTTTGGATAAGGGGTGAAAACATTTCTTCAAAAACATTTTACAATTAAATAAATGTATCTATTCAAACTCTATTGGGAAAATGTTATCAAATCATAAATATTTACTTAATAATTAATTTGATTAGTCATTCAAAAAGAGAATATTTCAGTTTTTTTATTTTAAAAGTAAAAGTAAAAGCATTCCACCACTCCCGGTTAAATAATGCTTTGACCCAGAACTAATTTTATGCTTGAATGGATAGTACACTGAAAGTTAACTGATTTGTTGCTAATTGCACAAAAATAGCACTTATATAAAATAAATATATCAAAGTAGTTGAACATTTCATAAAACTAGCAGTAGATCTCATAAATTCCTTTGTTATTGTAAATTAAATACAATGGAATTTGAAATAACCCTTGATCGCTGTTTTGCATGGTATTAAGAACCTTGGCATTAATTATGGATAACCTGTACACTATATCACAAATAAAATTAATTAATAGTAATAGTACATTTTATTTAAATTATAGAAGTTTAAAATGTGTCTTCCGTACTTTTTTCATCATTTAAATCCATTAAAAATTTGCTTAATTTGGTAATATAGCACATCTGATAGCTATGCTTAGGCAGTGCCTCTCACCACTTGTCGTGAAACACAAGCATTTAGCAGAATTATAAGGCTTCGTTTTCGGCTTGGCGGAGGGAACTACTATCAAAGGCAATGGTGAAATTATGAGTTTTATTAGAAATTGGATGAACTTTCTGAAGTTATATTTTTGAGCACTGTAAAATGAGTGTTTCATGGAAAAATTCCATTTTACTATAATAATTGATGTTTCTTACCATTTACTTTCATTTTATCACAGTTAAAATATAGTAGGTGATAGAGCAAAATTTCTTCTTTCTAAATCAGTTGGGTTGTTTTGTGTAGGTATAATCTGTGAGCTTCGCTGCGAATAGGAACGACATGACCTCGCCAGAAAAATTTTGCTTAAATTTCATCAGCTCATTTAGAATACGTTTAAATACTTATTTTTGTTATCCCTAAAATTTAAAGAAATGTTCTTTAACTTGAATTAAACTTTTTTTGTCTCAATTCTACATGTTGTGTGTGTATATATATATATATATAGCTTAAATACATTTTGTTCCAATAACCTGTTTCTACTTTTACAATATTTTATAGCTAGCAGTTAAATGTCTGAGCTCTTTTTTTTAGCAAATTAGTGAATCTTCTGTCAACAAGTTTGTGCTGTTTTGTAAAACAAACAAAAAAAACGTATTTTATTTCTTTTCATTTATCCATGTTAATCATCATTAATTTTGCTCAAATAAAAAACATGAATTTTTCAAATTTAAAATTGAAAAAAGCAGTCAAAATAATTACAATGAACAAATGATAATAAAAAAAATGCAGTTGGTAAAGATTTTGGTAGGTTTAGGAGTGAAAAGTTTCTGAAAGAATTTCTGAAATTCCATGATTTTTATTTATACTAATTCCTTATTTATGTTTATATAGAGTATCGTTTCATGTATCAGCATTGTTTGTGTCTTTATTTTTTTGGAAAACTATTATTTTGAAAATCAACAAAATGCTTGTTTGTAAAAAATTTATTTATTTTCTACTTAACATTCATTTTCTAAGTTGGTAATAATATTGTATTTTCTTGGTAACTCTTATTTTGTAAATTGCAAGAAAATATGAGGGATTTTTTGTAATCAACACTTTGATCTATTCAGACTATGAATTAAGATGTAAAGTTTGTCATAGGGGCCATCCATAAATGACGTTTTGCGATTTTGGCCGAATTTTTACCCCCGATGTCATGCATCGTCACAAAATCGTACACCCCCTGCCACTATTTTTCTATTTGAAAATAAGTATGTTTCAAATCACCTTTTTGTCATTTAAGTATTTATTTAGAGTAGGTTTACATTGTAATATTGTATAACACGTGAAGCTATGTAAAAGACATTACGTATATAAATTGTAAGCCAGTGATTCTCAAACTTTTTTGTATCAGACAACCGAAAAGAATTTTTCCATTTCACCAGTTATTGGTGCATTCTTTTCCAGTTTTGACATGATTTTCTCTTTACTGATTTATCAGCTAAATGAACCCCTACACAGCTTAAAGCCCTATAAGATTAAGTATGAATTTGGCTTGTTTTATATATTACATTTTTAAAAAGAATGTTTAGTTGTCAAAGCATAGCAAGACAGCTAAAGAACAATGCAGCGGTAATGTCAAAAACCATTTCATGTGATTAACCTTTGCGATTAAGCTTGCGAAAGTTACTATTGATATTAGAAGGATCATTGCATTGTTGATAGACCTAGAATATATAGATACAAGACAATTCCTCAAAATGACTTCCCTCAAAATGACTTTGATCTTCTAATGACAGTTAAGTTTATGCACATCAAAGGTATTTGATCTAAAACTATCACATTGATATCACATCTCATGTTTTCTCAAAATTATTAGGTATGCGCTGGAGAGGAAAATGGCCAATACTTTACGAACCCATTTGTGTAGGAAAGTAGGGTGTCATCTTGTGCGTCGCAAAATAAAGCAATTCTAGCAAGTTGAGGACTGACAAAATACTATGACATTATCATAACTTTTTACTCAGAAGCTCACAAGTTTGTTTGTTTGTGTTTTTTTTTTTGTCAATTCTTTTTTCTTCAGGATTTCATTTTTCTCACACAACAGTTGTAAATATAATGCCACCAATGGAAGAGACGTGTTTAAATTATTGCATTCTCTTGTGGAATTTATTAAGGAATGAAAAATACATGGCTACCGCTATCGGTCTGTTTAACCAAAGGGTCGGTAAACAGCGATAAATTATCTCATTTGGGGTAAAAAAAGAACTCTTGGGGGTAATGCTGAATTATTGTGGGCATAAAAAGTTTGCTAGCATTAGCTCCTTTTGTGTTTTTAGTGCTGTTAACATAAACTTTTAATGTTGAGGTATCCTATTGGACCGGTCTGTTTTTTTTAAAACCGTTTAACTGGCCTTTTAAAAAACAATATTTAAAAAAAACACACAAAATGTGTTCACATCCTTAGATTATTTTTAGATGGATAACCAACCAAAAAAAAAGTTTGCAGACTCCTGCCGCAATTGAACCAAACGAATATTCGGCTACATCACAAACGCTTTGATGTCAACATCAAACGACGCAGGGTAACAATTTCGTGTGTTCTCTTGTGGATTCTCAAGCTTAAGAATTATAATTATATTTAATTTTCATGTCTTGACGCCAACCGGTGTCTGATGGCCTATGGAGCGGTACTTTGAAAAGTACTGAATAAAAAAAGTCATTAAATAAATTTTAAGTGACCAAATATTTCAGTGGAAGTTTTATTTAAAGTTACCCTTTCGATGTGACGTCACATTTCTTCAGCCCCCTCCCTCCCCCAAGTCATGCATCGTCACAAAAGTGAGTCCCCCTCCCCCCTAGGTGCGTGAAGTCATTTATGGACGGCCCCATAGGTCAAGGGGTTAAGGGTCTGGACTTTATTTCTTTGAAGAGCACTAATTTGCTTGTTTGTCATAAAAGATATTTATTTTCTAATTAATATTTCTTTTTACCCAGGTAATAATTTTATTGTCTGAGTAACTATCATTTTGTAAATTGCAAGAAAATATGATGGATTTCTTGCCTTTTTGTTTGATCTATTAACCTTGAATATAAATAAAGAATATAAGTTTATCTTTGTAATTAATTATTCGTTTAATTATTATGACAATTACTTTTGAGCTTATAGTTTTACTTTTGCCTAGTTGTTAATAAAAATTATTAACCTGTGGGCAAATAAAAGCACAATAGTGAAAGGATATATTTATTAAATGACCATTGTTTTCTTAGATATACATGTACTTTCAATTGTAAGAACATCTTTGTTGGTCATGATAATTAATATCTTAAATAAATTTCATTCATTCAAATTTCTTTGTAACAATTCTTTTGGGTAATTTTTTGTGTTCTGTTTATTGAAGCAGGTAGTCCAAACTAATTTTGTATTTTAGCAGTAGATATTTTAGTTGTATTTAATTTTATAATTTTTGAGAGTTATCTTAAGAAACAAAAAATTATGCTACTTTCAATTTTTTTTTAATGGCCAAATATGGTGTTTTTTCACTTTTCTAAAAAGGTCATTTTCAAACACTTTTATTTTCTCAAATAATTGACTGAGATATCAAGGAATTGGTCAAGTTACTTCAAAGTTTACAATGTAGCAGCACATTGAATTATAAAAAATGTTTTAAAATATATTAAAGTTCCCAATGTCTATTTTATTTTTATTTTAATTTTTCGAACAAAAAGTGTAAAATGCACAAGTTCAAAAATTCATTAAAAAATATGCGATAGACGTAAATAAATATATAAATAAATAAATATACCATACGATGTATGGTACATCAAATTAAAGATGATGTTAATTGGAACAAAAAACCAATGTGAATCAATAATATTTAAGCATGTGCTATATATAACAATTTCAAATACTCCCACCCCAAGTTAATTTTTAAAATTGAAGAAAATATACAAGTTCAAAAATTCATTAAAAAATATGTGATTAACTCACATAAATACATCAAACTGAAGATGTTCTCTATTGGAACAAAAAGCAATGCAAATCAATCGTATTTAAGCATGTGCTATAATAAGTTCAAATACTCCCACCCCATGTTATTTTTAAATATTGAAGATTTTAAAAAAATCATTAACAATGCATGGCTGAACATTATTTGATCAAAGGCATTTTAAAATTTTCTCAGATATATCTACTTATAAAAAATTCTAGTTACAAAAATATTATTAATGCTCAACCCCATAAAAACAGATTCTAATAGTGGCATGAAGTGATACAAAATGTAACAATAAAATTATGCCATCTCGCCACAAAAATCAATATGTCAAACATCTTACATGAAATTAATGGTAATTTTAATAAACCTAATAATTAGTGTGAATTAATTGCAAAAAAAAACAGTTTAATTCAGTTTGATTCATAAAACCCTTAAAACTAGTACCCACTACAGTTCTAATACGTGATCATTTTAAAAGTGCACAACTTCAAAAATTAATTAAAAATGCATTTTACATAAATAATCATACCATTAAAAAAATATAATATAATCTTTATCAGCATAATAAAAAGGGTGAATTATTAGCATTTTAGTTCATTTAATTTACATACTTAAAAAAATTAATTCAAAGTTATCCACCCCACGTTATTTTTAAATAATGAGTTGTTTAATTAATTATAATAAATGATTAGTATAACACAATTGGATCAAAAGCATTTTAAAAGGTTCTCAGATTTATCTTCTATATGTATATAAATCAAAGTATGTCTCTGTGTGTGTGTGCGTGCGCGTGTCCGTTATAGCTTACTAAACTAAACACATATCCTTTGGGCCTGAGATTACTCTCTTAAGGCCTTGGCTATTACTTGGGCAATCTGCTCCATCTGTTGGGCAGTGCCATACAATAATGTCTGAACGTAGGACTCCCCTGCCCCCCTAACCTCCCCGGCTATGTCAAGCGCGAGACATGACGCCAACAAGTGTGTGATCGTCTCAGAGGCTTGGCTGCAATGGCGGCAATTGGGGTCCCTGTTGTGATCCAGCCTGTTAAAATAAGATTTGGTTGGGCAATGCTCGGTGCGCATTTGGGTCACCAAACTTTGTTCCCTTCGTTTTAGACCCCACCACTGGTCTGATCTGCTAGGCCTGGGCATGCTAGCGAACACCCCTCTGGCTGTAGCTCCATCTTCCCACTCCTGGCACCACTTTTCCCTGAAGTGGTCCATTAGCCACGTCTTTGCCCCAAGATATGTGACTGGGACATCTGGTTGGGTTGGGCTGCTCCATCTTTTGCCAGCGAGTCTGCTATTTCATTGCCTTCTACATTCACGTGGCTAGGGATCCATTGCACTGTGACCCTGCCACCAAGTCTCTCGAGTCTGCCCACGTCCTCCAAGATGGCATCGACTAGTTCATTCATTATTATGGTTATAGCTGGCTAAACTATTCATCCGAATGTCATGAAAATTTTTGAGACTGTTGAGTACCCTGTCGGAATGGTAACTGTCTACTTTTTTTTTCTCCATTTAATTCTAAAGGGGCGCGGGGGGCCCTTAACAACGTTTGCTTATATGAGCTGTATAAAAAATTAGTGTAAGCGCTATCTACTTAATAAATGGATGGATCTTAACCGAATTTTTTAATTATATCCTTGATAGCCAATATTAAAATACTATGTGTAAGTCATCTCCTAAGGGCCGCTCTTTTTGGCCTGGGGGCCGTGAATGGGCCCTGGGGCCTTTAATGTCATATTTTAATAATAAAAGCTATATAAAAATAAGATTCTGTTTTAGCTACTGAGTAGATGAATGGATCTTAAAAAGACTTTGTCTACAAAAACTTGGTGGCTCATATTAAAATAATTAAGGGTGCTGAAGTTCAAATGTCAATTTTTTTGCAGCATGGGCCCCAAATGTCTTTTAAAAAAATGTTTAACTTATTTTTCCCATTTAATTTTAAACCATCTTTAGAAATATATCCATGCTGAAAATTAATTTAAAATGAACAAGTTTTTTAATTTGAAATCTTGCATGGAATGTGCCCGGGGGCCCCTTTAATGTGTTTACCCCTTATATATATCTACATATATATAAATCAAATTATGTACGTATGTTTTTTTTTTTTTTTTTTTTTTTTTTTTTTTTTTTTTTT
>MUZC01001302.1:64482-92390 GCA_002072015.1 Radix auricularia
TTTTTCTATTAAAACTGACTAAACCATCCACTTAAGGAAAGTGTTGTTTATGCTTCCGGGATGGCTTTCTGAAAACATTATATTTTTAAACCATTGACACTTATTAGGTGCCGGGGGCCCAAATTATATTTGTCCAAGCTATATAAAAATTAGTTTAAGCATCGGCTACTTGGAAAAAGTATGGATCTTGACCAAACTAAATGCATACATACTTTATAGCCCACATTAACTCCTAATGTCCATTATTTTTGGGACGGGGGCCCAAAATCTTTATTTTCACAAACTTTTAATACTTTATTTCCTTTACTATATTACACTACGTCGAAAGATATTGAAAAATGTATTTAGTATTAATTATATTGAAATAATCATGATATTAAACTTAATTTTGTGCACTGATTGGGCCTGGGGGCCCTTAATTTCATTTTTGCTTATATGTGCTATATAAAAATTATTTTTAATTGTTAGCTACTGTGTAAATTGATTTATCTCAACCAAACTTTGCTTATAAAAATGTGATAGCTAATATTAAAATACTATAGGACACTGAACTCCTAATGACCATTACTTCGGGGCCGTGGCCCGAAATGTCTTTTTTTGCATATGTTTAAGATATTTTCCACATTCAATTTTTAACGATCTAGACTAGAAGAATATACCCATGACAAAACTGAATTAAAATGAACTGGTTTTGAAAATCGACACCTAACACAGAATGGGCCCAGGGGTCCCTAAATGTAATTTTTTCCCGTATATTAGTTTTATAAAAATTAGTGTAAGCGTAAGTTACTGCGAAAATTAATGGAGCTTGCCAAACTTTATACATATATATATATTAGGGCTACGGAAATTACCTATTAATTTCTCGATTAATCGTTAAATGTTTTTATCGATTAAAATTATTTTAATCGATAAAATAGTGATTATAATTAAAGCATTGTTTTTAACTATTTTTTCCGATTTACTAATTAATAATTAATTATAAATAATAGTTTATTTATTTTTTTAAAGTACAAACTGGTACATTTAAAAAACAGACTCTAAACGTGTAAACATAAATATTGACATTATATTGAACTACTTTTATTTAAATATATCTACTAACAATATTATATTTTAAAATTAAATTACATAAAATACTTAAGTTATGGGCATCTTTAGAAATGTCATAAAAGGGCACAAAGTGCAAAAGAAAACAGCGTGGTGAAAAAAGATGATTATGAGGTCTTAGAAAAAAAAATCATAAATTTTGAACACTTGGGATAAAAAGATTATCTTTATGTTTTTGTTAATCATCAAACAATTTCTATGTAGCTGTATTACTTGTATATTTTAAAATTAATTTGAAATTTTCATCCAAGTGCCTAAACTTTAAAGCGTTATTTAACTCATTATTAAAAATATTATTTCTAAATATGTGTTAAAAATAACTAAATTAAAAAAATTCCATTGCCTCTTTTTATTACTTCTCTTGAAATTTTCAGTTGAATGACGACATACATCTTTATTTTTAGCTTAACAAAATTATCGATTAATTAATCGGTAATTTCTCAAAAGTTAACGATTAAATTTAATTTAATCGATAACAGCCCTAATATATATATGTACAGAAGGAGCGTCTGTAACATATAAGATAAGATGTATCTAAGTATGCATGTATATATGTATGTATATATTTAAGTACGTAAGTATTTATGTTTGTACATATATACGTATGAATGAATGTATGTATATTAAGGCTGCGGAAATTATCGTTTAATTTCACGATTAATCTGTAATTTTTTTATCAATTAAAATTATTTTCATCGATAAAATAGCGATTAAACTTATGGAAAATCCATGCAATGATGCTATCGATTTATCATTAAATAATAAATTATTAAAAATTAAAAAGTAGTCGCTTTTTTACATACAAACTTCTCTATTTAAAAAAAAAAAAAGAAAAGATTTTTAAAGTGTAAACTTTAAACGGAGTGTCTACTGCTACGACAAAGTAACTGCAGACAACCCGCGCGGATGTGGCTGGTGCTACGACATGTCGTAACGCCAGCAACATCCGCCCGGGTTATCTGCCGTTACAAGTTACGACATGTCGTAAACAATTTTCTGTATTTCAATTATGCTATTACTAATACTTAAATACTAAATTATAGTTGGTAATCCTGCAGATTTGGTAAACAAGGATTACTCAGTCCGCACCGCGGCTGAAACGAGTTACGCTGACCGCAGCGTCGCGTCTCTTCCGGGTCTCTTCCTGTTGCTATGCAGAAGAGTTGCTTCCCTTGAATTTTGTTGTTTTCTTACTTATTTATGACCTCCCCTTGCGGTAAAATGTAAATTGTATTTGTTTATTATCATTTTTGGATTTGTATTCGTGCGCCGCGAGAAAGGGGGGGGGGGGCTCTCCTGATCATGAGTATATTCTAAGAACTTTTTGATGCTCATTTAGAAAAGGAGTGCTGCTAATTCCTTGGCGGGCTTTTATTCCACCATGTCGTTTCCATTAGTAAGTAGTAAGTTTTTGTTAGAATTTTCGGAAAATTGAAGATTTTAGGGTTTGGGTTAGGTATAGCTTTAGAATTTTCGGAATATTGAGGTCCCAGCCATCATTCAGAACCTCATCTCGAGGGTCCCAGCAATCATTCAGAACCTCACCTCGACGGTCCAAGACAGTTCTTACGTTAGGTTTAGTGATTTAGTGGTTTAGTTATCAATTTCAAAAAATTGAAGATTTTAATTTTAGGGTTTGGGTTAGGTATAGCTATAGAATTTTAATAGTGGCAGCAGTGATCTAATGCGTGAATTTCTAAAAAGGATTTAAAAAGTGCATCCCCATTTGTTGTGATTCTGATGCCTGATCGGTGAGTACCCATTGTTTTCTTCATTTTTACAACTATTTTGCTTTTATGTAAAACGCTAAAAAATACTCCTTAAAATATTAGAATGTCCCCCAATCCTTCGGCCATCTTGTTGCTATGGCACGTCACCGCCGGAAAAGTAATGCGAGCCCCGTGAATTTTTTTAAATTTAAATTTGCCGGTAGCTTAAAAAAACTGCGCAATTTTAGAATCCTTGATTCCCCTACCCCTCTGATTTCACGGGGCTCGCACTACTTTTCCGAAAGTCACGGCGGTCACGTGCCTTAGCAACAAGATGGCCGCCGATATTGGCGGTGCGGACTACTTAATCAATTTTTACCCGCACCGCCATTATCGGCGGCCATCTTGTTGCTTAAGCACGTGACCGCCGTGACTTTCGGAAAAGTAGTTTGAGCCCCGTGAAATCAGAGGGGTAGGGGAATCAGGGATTCTAAAATTGAGCAGTATTTACAAGATGGCACTCTACTTTCCTGCACAAATGTGGGGTTCGTACAGTATTGGCTTTTTTCCGATTTCCTCTTCCAGCGCATACCTAATAATTTTTTTAGAAAACATGAGACGTGATACCAATGTGCTAATTTTAGGTCAATTGCCTTTGATGTGCATATACTTAGTAGGAAAACTGTCATTAAAAGATTGAAATCAATTGGAGGAATTGTCTTACTTGTATCTATATATTCTAGGTCTGTCAACAATGCAATGATTCTTGTAATATCAACAGTTATATTCACGAGCTTAATCATGAAGGTTAATCACATCGAATGGTTTTTGACATTACCGCTGCATTGTTCATTAGCTGTCTTGCAATGCCTTGGAAACATTTATTTTAAAAATATAATAAATAAGACAATCTGAATTCATACTTAATCTTATAGGGCTTTAAGTTTTGTAGGGCCTCATTTTGCTATCAAATCAGTACAGAGAAAATCATGTCAAATGGGCAAAAAGAATGCATCGGTACCTGGTGAAATGGAAAAATTCTTTGCGGTCGTCTGATATGTAAAGGTTTGAGAATCACTGGCTTACAATTTATTTAATGTCTTTTACTTAGCTTCACGCGTGTTACAATATTACATTGTAGAAATACATTAAATGAATACTTANGGGGGTCAAAGTTTTGTGACGTACTTTTGGAGGGGGGGGTCTACGATTTTGTGACGACGCGTGACGTAGGGGGGGGAGGGGGTAAAAAATCGGCAAAAATCGCGTGATGTCAGTTATGGACGGCCCCTTACGCAAACACCCTGCCGTTGATCAAAGACCCCCTATGCAAAATAAAATTACCACGGACCCCCTGACCGGTTCCGTGGATCCCTGGCGGTTCATGTGGACCACTTGGGTAACCACTATTTTATATGTAAGAAAGTTTACTTGTTTTGACATACCGACACAGCCCGTGAGGTGAGAACCTGCCCTCCCCACTTTATTCCCTCACAACACTGGTATTTAACTCTTAACGTGCATGCATAAATCACATATGCCGAACCCAAAACATTTTCCCCTAGATTTTGTAAAAATAATAATAATAATAATTTTAAAAAATGGCTTTAATACGAGTATAAAAGGTAATTCGAAGAGAGAAAACAATAGCCAATGGAAAAATAAAAATTTAATTAAAAACATTACAAGATACGGAATAACGCCTCAATGTCATTCTTAATGGGAGCGCGCTCGTAGCCAGGAAACAGCGTAAGTCGGGATGGGACCATCGATACCGGATGACTACCTGTGTATAAACATGCATATATTTGCTTGCACACCCTTAACAAATAGAAATAAAGCAAAAATAATTACTGAAACACATTAAATTAATTATTTTCCTCTTTAAAAAACAACAAAGAAAATTAATCTCTTAATTGTTTTTGAGAAAGTAGTGAGGTGGGATTGGTCTCAGCGGCTAATTCCTTATGTCAATATGTCAAGGCCCAGTATGTTTTATTTGATTTAAAATAAAAGACACCGCCTCTCACCGACTCTATTTTAATGTGCGGATATTTCTTTCCTTTTTTATCCTAATTAGTTTGATGGTAGTTTGTTGGGACTGTTTAATTATTGCCTGATAACTTTTTATTTAAAAAAAAGATGTATTAATAAGTTTTCTTTTAAAATTTTAAGCGTTTTTCATTGTATTTATGTTTTGTAACATTTGGATATAAAATCGTACACAGTTAAATTTTAGCTTTTCATGTCAGTACTTTGATGGTGTCTCCCGAGGTAGACCGCCCCTTCCCCCCTTCTAGTGACGCCCCTGGTGTCCAGGATTAAAAAACAACAAGATTTGACAGCATTTCCTTATCAAGGAGAACTGTAGAATCGTAAGTGACTACCTGAATAGAGCTCACAACAATGTCCTAAATTTATGAGCAGTAGTTCTCAAATCTTGACATTCTACATCAAGTTATTTAACGAACGGACGAAATGCTGTCTATCCCTCTATGAGTATGAGACTTCCCACCGAAGTTGGTGGATTACCTTGAGATTTATGAACGCTGCTAGATACGCACGACTTTTATTTAAAATTTTTAAAAAATGTTCAATAATAAAACTAAGATGTTCAGTTTTTGGTTACTTTTTATTTTGCACAATATTTAGTATATTTAAAGTGAATAAGATGAATTTCCTGATAAAATTTCTGTAACAAAATTTCCTATTTTTTATATTATGTGAAATTTAACCTTATGACTTATGATAAAATTTAATTTAAGAAATTTAAATGCCCTGCTGGTATTTTTATAATAGTCGTGACTATTTGTGTAGAGTGTTATCAAGATGCTTATAGAATTTTCCCAGTTTTTTTTCAGTTCGGACCTACGCATGAAAGGTGTCTCTATTTCAGAAACACAGAAGCTGACACCAGGACCATAATGGCCAACACTGGGACAGGAAGAACGTGGAAACAGTTTCTCGTTTTAACTGTTGTTGATAATTTGTTGACATGATGGGGAGGAGCGATTCCTGTACTTCTAGTCGAGATTTTGCCACTATCTTCATTGATATTTCTAGTGGTTATTACTTCAGGGGGAAAGTCCGACGAAGCTTTGAATCCTCCTATCAGAGTAAATGGGTTTTCTTGGCCAACATTAGAAGGACATTCTAGAAACTCACAGTCTGAAATGTAATTAAGATTCCAGTTAGCGTTGAGAATCCACACTAATTCAAAACAACATATGCAAATAATTTCAATTAGGATCATAATCTCGATACATTTTGCTCAATATTTGTTAAGGATTTGTAATTTCAAATCGGAAATAAAATTACATTAAGGGCGCACGTGCAAAATTGAAGCAGAATGTGGATATCTCATAAGGCTTGAACATTTCAATATAGCTCATGTTGGAGAGACGTGATAATATTTATTTATATTTTTTAAAATCTAATGGAAAATAATGCTTTAAAACTTGACACAAAAATTATTTTTGGCCCCGGCCCCAAAAGAAGTTCAAAACTCTATAGAACTTTATTTTTAAAAACCAAATTTGATCAATAATCCATCCATTTAGCCAGTAGAAACTGTTTCAAATACTTTTTATATAACTTAAGTTTAAAAAATGGCATTACGGGTCAATGGCCCCTAACTTTAAATGCCAGAAACCACTAGCCGGAGCGAACTCAAAAACTTCCCAAATTATAATATAAAATTCGTATAAAAATATTGGGCCTTGGTATAATAAAATATTATTTGCAAGGTTTGAAAAAAATAAAATAAAATTAGGGCCTGTCGGCCCTATCGTTGTAAGATGTTAAGTTCAAAACAACTGTTTATTTCAATATGGATCATGATGGATGCATTTGTTTGTCATTTGAATTAAATAGTTTGAAATCGAATGGCTAAAATGTCTTAAACGTTTAAAAAAAAGAGATTTGGGGCCCTTGGCTCCAAAAGAATGAAAAATATAATTTTAATATCCTGTAGTATTTTGATATATGCAATCAAGTTTTTATATACCAAGTTATTTTAAATTCCAATTACACAATATCCAAAGTAAATTTGAACAAATTTCATTTAGCGCATATACGGGGAAAAACTGCATTTGGGCCTCAGGCCCCGAGTGAGTGATAATTTAATTTTTTTCGCCTGTTACTATCGCGTTATTGTACTCAACAACTTGCCAAAGTGTCATGTTTCTACCTAAACGGGAAAAAGGAGAATTGGTGATTTTAGGTTTATAGCATATTCTAGGAAAAACTACATTTGTGCCCTCGGCCCCCTTCCCATGATTTGGAATTTTAAAATACTTTTTCGCCGATTATCATTGTGAAAATGTGCTCAATAACTTTCCAAAGTTTCTTACTTCTAACTGCAAAGGAAGTTGGGGGATTAGTTTTGAGAATGTTTTTATAATAGAAAAAACGCTACATTTTGGCCATCGGCCCCATTAAGTGAAAATTTAAATATTCTTTTGCCTGTTACGATCGCGGGAGTGTACTATAGTTTTACCTACACTGAGAATTAGTGATAAGTCGGTTTTTAATATAAGAAATTAACTACATTTAAGCCCCGGCCCCCTGTTAGTGATAATTTAAATATTTTTTCTTTTATATACATATATCTATTAGGGCTGCGGAAATCTAGGTTAGTTCCTAGATTAATCGGTAAACATTTTTATCGATTTAAATTATTTTAATACTTTAATTGATATCATGGCGATCAAAATTAAAGAAAAAAGTTTGAAATTTTTTTCGACTTTATAATAAAGAATTAGTTAATAATAGTTGTGTTTTTTACGTACAAACTTCTCCATTTAAGAAATATTTGTAAAGAGTAAGCTTTAAGGTAAGCAGTTTTTATAAGGAAAATCTAATATATAAAGCTGAAAGTTTGTTTGTTTGTTTGTTTGTTTGTTACCAATACAAATCCACACCGTTGGACCCAGGGTGGTGAAATTTTGCAGGGGACCCCAATTTGACCTGGAATAGGTCATAGGCTATGTTTCAACCCAAGGTGACCACCCCTAGGGTAAGGGGGCCCATTTTTTGCTTTTTTCCTGATATGAGCTATATAAAAAATGAAAATCACGTCAAGAATATTTGTGTTAAAATAGTGCCAACTGTGCAAGAGTCTAATATTAACATTCCCTAAGCGGGAAAACCCCATTAGTATTAGACTATAATATTTCCAATTGTAGGTTAAAGCATAAAACTTTGGGTAGTTGTTAAGTATACTTAAATATTAACGGTGTGGATTTCTATTGGTAACAAACAAACAAACACACACACTTTCAGCTTTATATATTAGATATATAAAAACTAAAAATCACTAAATATCCTATTTTACTGATAGATAGAAGCATAAAACTTTGGCAAGTTGTTAAGAACGCTAAAGCGACGATATTTTGCGATAAACAATTTTTAACTTCCCACTCATGGGAAGCCGGGGGCCCAAATGTTGTGTTTTTTAAAACTTATATACGCTATATAAATACTGAAAATCAACCATTCTTCTATTTCCCGTTTAGTTAGAAGAATGAAACTTTGGGAAGTTGTTAAGTACACTCTCCTAACGCTAATTTGCGAAAAAGAATTTCAAACTTCCCACTCATTGGGGGCCGGGGGCCCAAATGTTTTTTTCTTTTATTAGAAACAAACTCATCACTAATTCTCCAATGTACCGCGTCGTAAAAACATGAAACTTTTGGAAATTACTCTCCTGGCAATAATGGCAAAAAATAAATAAATACAATTCTCACTTATATGGTGCCGGGGGAACCCCATTAGTATTAGACTATAATCTAATATATAAAGCTGAAAGTTTGTTTGTTTGTTTGTTTGTTACCAATACAAATCCACACCGTTGGACCCAGGGTGGTGAAATTTTGCAGGGGACCCCAATTTGACCTGGAATAGGTCATAGGCTAAGTTTTAACCCAAGGTGACCACCCCTAAGGTAAGGGGGCCCATTTTTTGCTTTTTTCCTAATATGAGCTATATAAAAAATGAAAATCTCGAATTCTCTTATTTCGCGTGTAGGTTAAAGCATAAAACTTTGGGTAGTTGTTAAGTATACTTCTACGATGGTAACAGGCGAAAACAATATTTGAATTATCACTTACTGGGGTCCGGGGGCCCAAATGTAGTTTTTTTTCTTATATTAAAAACTGACTCATATCTAAATTTTCCAACTCTCCGTGTAGGTAGAAGCATGACACTTTGGTAAATTGTTGAGTAGCCTCTTTGAACGATTATTGGCGTAAATATTTTTTAGAAATCACAAAAAGTTTGGCCCGGGGGCCAAAATACTATTTTTTTAAAATACTTAAATTATCAATTTAGGGAATGTTAATATTAGACTCTTGCACAGTGCGCACTATTTTTACACAAATATTCTTGACGTGATTTTCATTTTTTATATAGCTCATCTATAGAAATCACAAAAAGTTTGGCCCGGGGGCCCAAAAACTATTTTTTTAAATACTTAAATTATCAATTTAGGGAATGTTAATATTAGACTCTTGCACAGTGCGCACTATTTTGACACAAATATTCTTGACGTGATTTTCATTTTTTATATAGCTCATATATATAAATACTGAAAATCGATGCTTATCCACTTTCCCGAGTAGGTAGAAGCATAAAACTTTGGAAATTTGTTGAGTACACTTCCGCAATTGTAACATGTTGAAAAAAATATTTATAGTATCTATCACTCATTGGGGCCGGGGGCCCAAATGTATTTTTCCTTGAAAAAAATATTTAAAGTATCACTTATTGGGGGCCGGGGGCCCAAATGTATTTTTCCTTATATAAAAACTGACTCATCCCTAATTCTCCGATTTCACGTGTAGGTAGAAGCATGAAACTTTGCAAAGTTGTTGAATAGCCTATTGTGACAATTATTGGCGGAAAATAATTTTAAATATAACACTCATGGGGGCCAGGGGCAAAAAAGCGTTTTTCCCTTACAAGGACTATATAAAACATGAAAATCACTAATTATCCTATTTAAAGCCTAGGCAGAAGCATGACACTTTGGGAAGTTGTTCAGTACACTTTTCCGGTGGTAACAGGCGAAAACAATATTGAAATTCTGACTTATTGGGGCTGGGGGCCCAAATGTATTATTTCTTCTATGAAAACGGACTCATCACTTATTCTCCGATATCCCGTGTGGGTAGAAACATGAAACTTTACAAAGTTATTGACTAGCCTATTGTGACAATAATTAGCTGAAAAATAATTTTAAAATTCCCAATCATGTGGTCCGGGGGCCCAAAATTTTTTTCCTCTTACATGGGCTACTTAAAATATGAAAATCACTAATTATCCTATTTCCCGCGTAGGCAGAAGCATGAAACTTTGCAAAATTACTCAGCAGCGTATTGTGACAATTTTTTGTAGGAAATAATTTTAAATATCACACTCATGGGGGCCATTACAAGGACTAAAATAAAATATGAAATTCATTAATTATCTTATTTCCCGCGTATGCAGAAGGATGAAACTTTGGGTAGTTGTTCAGTACAGTTCCACGATGGTAACAAATGAATATAATACTTAAATTCTCACTTCCTGTGGGCTGGGGGCCCAAATGAAGATTATTTTCCTTATGTTAGCTTTATAAAAACTGAAAATCACTAATTCTCCTTTTTCCCGTGTAGGTAAAAACATGAAAATTTTGGCAGCTATTCAGTACACGTCCATGATGGTAACAGTTGAAAATAATATTTAGATTCTCACTTACTGGGGGCCGGGGGGCCCGCATGTGGTTTTTCTTATTTTAACAAATTTACTCATCCCTAATCCTCTAACTTTCCGTGTAGGAAGAAGCATAAAACTTTGGTATGTTGTTGAATAGCCTCTTGCCACGATTATTGGAATTTTTTAAAATTTAGAATTAAATTTCATGGAGCTGGGGCCCAAAAATTTAATTTCTCCTTTTACTGAATATTGCAATTTTTCCTTTTTCTGTTTAGGTAGAAACATGAGAATTTGGGAAGTTGTTTAGTACACTCCGGAAAATGGAAACAGGCAAAGAATATCTTAAGTATCACTCAGTGGGAGCTGGGGGGCCTCAATGTATTTTTTTTAAAATATAAAAACTGATTCATCACTAATTTTCGGATTCCCCATGTAGTTAGAAGCATGAAACTTTAAGGAAACTGCTGAGTACACACCCGCGCTGGTAACAATCGAAACAAATATTTAAATTGCCACTCAATGGGAGACGGGGACCCAAATGTATTTTTTTTCTTAAATACAAATTTAATCATCACAAATTCTTCAACATCTGTGCAGGTAGACGCATGCATATTTGGGATGGTAGCAGGCAAACTTATCACTCAATTGCAGTTTTTTCACCTTATATTAGCTAAATTACAACTAAACAAAAACTTTGGATACTCTGTAAATGCATTTTTAAAAAATTCGGAAGATACAAATTTGAAGACCTAATAAAGTTAAAATTCGTTTGGTCAATAAAATAATATTTTTTCAATCTTTTGTGACCCTTCGCCCCTAATCTCTTTTTTGTTAACGTTTAAAACATTTTACCATTCGTTACCACTCAATTTTTTCAATCAAATTTGGACTAACAAGTATATTCATCATGATCCAAATGGAAATAAGCTGTTGTTTTGAACTATACAATTTGCACCCATAGGGCCCCGGACCCAAATTTTAGATTTTTAAAATAAGTTTTAATTTTTAATAGTAAAAACACATTTTAGGGCTGGTGACCGGTTTGTTATTTTTAACATTAGTTATATAAAAGGTAATTTAAAAATTGTTTATTGAGTCAATGGATAAATTATTGAACAAATTTGATTTAAAAAAAAAAATATTTAAAAAAAAGTCTTAAAGATACCACGTTTTGTGAACTAAAAAGAAGAAAATAAACTAAAAACGTCAGGCGCATTCGGCTGAAATTTGGTCTATTAATGCTATTACATTAAACTTTTCAGTTTCAAATTCCTCCACAGTCTATATATGATACTTCATTTAATTTCAGCCGAATGCGCCCCACGTTTTTAGTTTATTTTCTTCTTTTTAGTTCACAAAACGTGGTATCTTTAAAACTTTTTTAAAAATATTTTTATTTTATACTTTTTAGTTTTCATTTAAGTAGAATTGAGTACTATAATTAATGAAATATTAAATTGTCATGTGAATTCAATTTTTGCCCCGGAAAGACATCCAGACAAGAAAGACATCCAGGTTCAAAAAAGGAATTCAATTTTTGCCCCGGAAAGACAAACAAACATCCAGACAAGAAAGCAAACTAAGAAAAACGTGGTAATAATACAATTTCTAATGGGGTTATGAACTTTTAACGTCTGTTACAAGACGGTTTAGTTAATGTATTTAGCATATCCATCATGATTTAGATTGAAATCAAAGGGATATTGAATTAGTGTTTACCGGTTCTAAGCGCTAACTGAAATCTTAAAATACCGCTGCAAAGCGCGGGTAATTAGCTAGTGATATATAAAATATAAACATTGTTTTTTACTTAATAAACAATCACAAAATTAAAATCCCTTGGCATTAATTAAATTGAACTACTTATATGGAAAAATATCTCCTAATTTAAAAAAAAATACTTAAGTTATGGGCTTTTGTGAAATGTTCAGTTTAATTACTTCATACAACATATTTTCAGCTTTATCTTTAATCCAAATTATCGATTAATTATTCGGTAATTTTTCAAAAGTTAATGCTTAAATTTAAATGAATCAATAACAGCCCTAATATATATATATACATATATATATGTGTGTGTGTGTGCGTGCGTGCGTGCGCGTGCGTGCGTGCATGCGTGCGTATGTGTGTGTGTGTTTGTGTTACAGACAATGTGTGAAATCAGGCATTCAATACAATGCTTAGAAAGTATGAAATTGGTATTTTTAAAAAATAAAAAATTTGCTTACTTGCCTAGAGAATCTATAGAATTCTGGATTACGTTTAGGCTCTCAAATACTAGAGGTCTGGTCACACGTTGTCTGATGAATTACTCTAATGTAATAGTCCCACACAGGGAGGCTTGAGGGAGTTATGTGTATGTGCCTATGTATGATGTGTGTATGTATGTGTGTATGTATGTATGTATTATCTATGTGTGTATGTATGTGTGTATGTATGTATGTATTATCTATGTGTGTATGTATGTATGTATTATCTATGTGTGTATTTATGTATGTATATATGTTTGTATGTATTTACGTATGTATTTATGTTTGTATGTATGTATGTATGTTTTCATGAATGTATATATGTATGTTATCATTTAATTCTTTAAGTATGTAAGTTTGTGTGTATGTGTGTTATGTATGTATTTACGTACTACTTTATGCTAACTCTACAATATATTATTCGAAACGTTTACTGTCGTAATAGTTTAATAATAAAGCTCTAATTAATTGTATTCATTACATTTTTTAAAATGCATTGTTTTTTTAAAGCTTTATCGCAGTCCATTCTTTATTTTATTATATTACGCATAAAATGAATTGGTGAAGAATAAATAGATAACGTCGAGAAGCTTAAAGACGCTCAGGCAGATTGATTCACTGATCTAAGGACATCGACTGTATAATGACAAGACTGAAGCACTCCTCTTTTACAACAATAAATCACGCATTCCTTTCTCTCTTCCGTATTCTATTCAGGCAGCTAGCTCTGATATACTTTCACAACATCAACCACGAATCTTCTGTACATAGTTTCTGACAACATGTCTACTAACAACTTCATCAATCACATCTGTCGCTCTGCCTACACCGCCATCCATCAGATTAGCTCAATCCGTCTACACTTGACAATTAATTCAACAAAACGCTAGTCTGTGCTCTTGTTCTAGCTCGTTTGGATAATGGAATTCTCTTCTGTCAGAAGAGCATAACAAAGGCCTTTATTGATAATTACGTATTTTAAAGTGGAAGTACTACAAAATGAAGCAGATGATGTTAATACTGGAAAGAAAACGACAGCAGAGCTGAGATTGAAGTATTGCTTTGGCCTGCATATTGAACTTTGATTTCAACTCCATTTTATTTTTGATATCTTTCTCAATTATTGAAGCAAAGTGTGCACCTTCTACTTCAATTTCTTTATCGTCTTTAGCGTGATGACCACAGATAGCATAACCATTTCGGCTACACTTTCAACATGTATGAGCTCCTCTGGTTTCTATTGAGAGACGCAGCTGGTAATGGAAGAAAAGGGTCTTCAGTGACCACGAATAAGGAAGGCATTTCGATAATCGCGACTTCACCTCTGATTTGGAGTCCATCATACTAGATTGCATTCTCGTATATGTCTTCTGCAGAAATCGCTATCTGTTGCATTCCTTCGTGTCTGTTTTTCTGCTCTTGTGTTGTTTGTGCATATGTATTATTTTTTCGAGGCTTTCCTGTATCTCTACATCTTATAGAAAAAAAATCGTCAGGTAGGGATGACGTTGTAATGCCTACTTTGGCTCTGCAGCCAAAGAGAGATTTGTATAGTCATAATCTAATCTGAGAATGAGAAGCTCTTTTGTCATGAGTTGGGAGAACTAACACGGCAATCAAATGGGAAACGTTACGAGAGAACGTGTAAGGAATCTCAACCGGATCATATTCGCTGACATCGTGAGACAAATGTTGGCAACATTGTCTGTGATGAGGTAGTGGAACTTCGTACTGGCTAGACGCTGTCTTACGATAACTTTCAACACACACAAGCTTCGATTGCCATCATTAAAAAACGACACGAGCGCCACCGCCAACATGAGATGGCGGAAAAAATGACGGGAATAGGCCAGTTACATATTATGTCGGACGACTACTAGGCATTCTACTAGGCAACGTATGCAATACCAAAATAAAAAATACACTAACTAATTGTGCAAGAAACAATAAATTTGAGCTTTATTTATAAACTAACACTACAGTAGACGTTTCGGCTTATGCCTTCATCAGTACAATAACATGAAATCTACGTACCGTATATACTCGAGTATAAACCGACCCGAGTATAAGCCGAGACCCCTAATTTTACCACAAAAAACTGGGAAAAAGTATTGACTCGAGTATAAGCCTAGGGTGGGAAATGCGAAATGCAGCAGCTACTGGTAAATTTAAAAAATAATAGATGCCAATAAAATTACATTAAAACACATTATATTTATTTCAAAAAGAAACAGTAAATAAGCTCTATAAGTGGAAAAGAGGGTCAACCGGCCAGTCGGGAGGCGATCTAGCAACCAGTGGAGGCGGGGCGGGCTGCAGTGACTAGATCAGTTTAGGCAGGAGGGCTGCAGTGACTACAGGCTAATATCTGGCTGCAGAGCGGCGGCATTTTCTGGGGTCCTTTTTTCACTCGAGTAAAATGTGCTGAAAAAGTCGGCTTATACTCGAGTATATACGGTACTTTTATAGTTTTAAAACAAATTATATCACAAAATGTTTAAGTAAAATGAAAAGAAAGGAAAATCATATCAAACAAGGACAAATAATAATGGAAAAAGGAGGAAGCTTGAGTATCTAAAGTTACAGTGAAAACAACTAAGGAAAAACGATTTTGCAGTTAGGTAAAATTATGAATTTGACTATGGAGCCAATGTACCAAATCGTTTTATGAGTCTTTCTTCCGTGTGGATCCTATCGTGGGTATTGTTTGCATATAAAATACCAGTTACAGCAATATCCGAAATGCTGTCATGGTCAACACTGTTAAAAAGTTTAGACAGAAGACATTGAACCTCTTTATTTATAAATATTGTACATGTGTTCTCTAAACCGATCCCCAAGACGAGGACCTGTCTCACCCACGTATATTTCATTACAACTCTTGCAAAAAATTGCATAAATCACGTTGCGACTTATGCAAGTGAATCAAGATATTATTTTGAATTTTTCAAAATGGATTTTTTTGTGTGGTTTATTTCAACATATGGACAAGTACTGCAAGGATTACGGTTGCAACTTTTCGTTCCAATTTGTGCTTTCATACTTAGCGTAAAAACCACCAGGCTTACACATTCTAAAGAATTTTCATACATTGCCTGTAACATATAAACTAATATAGGCAAAGCTCTCACTCATCACTAATTCTCCCACTTCCCGTGTAGATAGAAGCATGAAACTTTGGAAACATGCGAAAAGAACTATGCGCGTTCGGAAGGAGAGAGTTTTTGTGTATTGAAGAACATAGTCTTATTGTTTGTGTAAATAAAAGAGCGGAATTTTATTTAAGAAGAAATATTGTGTTGTAAATACAAAAACAATGTAATTAAAAAGTGATGATTTAACCTTTAAAACGAATCGAAAATCTTATTTAATACTGCCGAAAAGAGGTGGCCTCTACGAGGCTCGACAGAAGTAAATTTGTGGAGCAGACCACGACCTGAAACTGACAACTCCTGGCATGGAATGCCGAAGTCCGATATTAGGTGTTAGGTGCTAGTCACACATGATTACAATCGCTGTACGAATCTGAGGCAAAACATTTAGATGCAATGCCGATGGTGAAAACTCCGAAGCAACCGTTTTATCCCCCTCAAATAACTCGCAACGCCACTGAGCGATGCCGGTTTAGGGCCAGAAGCGCCAGCAGGGGTAGCAAAAGGTACCGCTAGGAAAGCATTGGACGCCAGCCCTGAGGAAACACTCCAGTGAGGGTAAAAACCCTAGGTAGGGTAGTGATGATCCCCCCCCCCCCGCATTGCGGCGGTCCAAACCGTTGAGACTTGTAAGCTTTGCCGAAGTGATAGCGAGTCGAAGTAGGGCAATGCCACCGCTCCCTTAGGAGGTCAACTAAGTGGGAGGCGTTTTCGACCTTTTGTCCTGGGCGCCCAGGTGACCGCTTCTAGAAGCAATCACGTAGAAAGCAATTTATAAAGTGCTCATTCCCCTATATAAATTCTTATAAACTAAGTTTCTTTCTTAGATTAATAAATACACTATTGAAATAAATTTACGTTACAATTTAAAAACTTATCTTTTTATATTTCTGATTCTGTTTGATTTTTTCGATGTTTTAGAAAATGTACTAAATTAGTAGTCTAATATTTGGTATTTACGCAATGCTCGAGTAATTAGTCAACTTTGGCGACGTCTCCTGAAATTCTCCTGGCCCCCCACGCAGAAACATATAAGTCCGTCACTGACCCTAGGCCCAGGGATAAATCCCTTCCTTTACGGCGATTCGAACCCGTGGCCATTGTTACGCCATTTGAATGATCTATATTATTATTTGTTAGAGCATTACAATAATATGATGTTTCTTTATTTTTCCCAATTTATAAGAGATTATACAACCAGAGTACTGTAAAGGTAAAGATTAAAATGTACTTGAAACTGAACAGCATTATAAATAGAACATTAACATGTCAAATAAAATGTTTATACCATATTCATTGCTTGAACGAAACCAAGAAATTGACCGGACACAAGCTTTGTTCGTATTGGCATACTGGTCATAGGGTTCAAAGCATCTTTCAAAACTGGAAAAGAATATACATAAAATGGATACATCTTTCTTATAATTGGATAAACAGCATTTTAAAATATTCTCATATATACCTACTTGTGACATAATAAAGATACAAAAATATTAGCAGTTCTAAACACCATGAAAATAGAATTTAAAACATGCATAAGTTATTCAAAAACATAACAATAAAATAATACTTGCAACCATAAAAACCAAAGTATCATGCATTATACATTAAATTAAATGTAATTTTTTAAGTCGAATAATCTTTATGAATGAATAACAAAAAGAAACAGTTGAGGCAATTTAATGTTTTTAAAATTACTTAATACATGTACCCACTAATATACATCAGGTAAGTACAATTTTCGATAAAAAGAAATAGTCTATGGTTGTCATCACTCTCATGCTTTTTCAGTTATAGTTATAGTCAAAATAACTTTATGAAAATGTTTTAAAATATTAAAACTAGAGTTGCGGAAATTATCGATTAATTTCTCGATTAATCGGTAAAAGTTTTTATCGATTAAAATTTTTTTAATCGATAAAATAGACATTAAAACTATGGAAAATCTTTTCTATGATATTACCTATTTATCAATAAATAATTGTAAATTATTTGTCTGTTGGGCCGCTTTCACTCTTGTAGGTGTGTATTACTGACACATTCATTAAAACACATAAGTCCTTTATAATAAAATAAACTTTAATCCAATACTCGATTTTATTTACAATATTCACATCAATGCAATCAGTTGAGTATCTTGCTCCATCTTACACACTTCTCAACTATCTAACCTTCCGCCTTCCGGTCTCTACCTCACTCATCACATGATCTCTCCCTACCAATCATATATCAAATACTATCATGTGATAATAATCAATCATTAATAATAAACAATAGTTGCTTTTTTGTACAAACCTCTCATTTAAAAAAATATTTTTGAAGTGTAAACATTAAAATAAGCTGTTTTATAAGGAAACTAGCCCCCAGAAATGGTTTGCCTCTCCGTGGCCTGGGGGATGAGTAAGGAAGCGGAAGTGACTGCGACCTGAAACTAATAATCACGGCGCCATCGCCAAAGCACAAGCACCGGATCCTTTCGTAAAAACGTTAGGATGGGCTAGACCTCACCGTGAGGTCCGGTGCTGGGTACAGGAGCAGGCCTATACCAAACAATGCCCGGCTAGGAACGCCGAAGACCGGAAGACTCTTTGGGCAAGGGTCGAAACGCACACGGATCGCCCTCAATGAGTTTAAGATTTCTGCCTACTCCCTCTTTAAATTAATGGTTCTAATTTCGAAAAACGCAGGTCTTGGAACGGACCTTCTAAACCCCCAAGTTCCGGCTAATGGTGGTATGCTGGCTGGGGAAGATACCACTCCTCTAGGCGTGACGACGTATGACAGGTCACGTCCTATCGGTCAACCGGCGACTGACCGTCATGGTACGGGTGCGAAGGGCCCTGGTTGTGCTACAATTGAATGTCTGTGGTATTAGGCAAAAGGCGCACGAAGTAACCAAACTACTCCACAAAAGGAATGTGGACGTAGCATTATTCCAAGAAACGCTTCTAAAGGGTAAGCCGTTTCACATAACTGGTTATTCGCTATACCATTGCAAGTGCGACCAGTGATGCCGAGGCCTTGCCACAGCGGTCTCGAAGCCAAATGCAACAACAACACTGACACCCTAACTGTAAGGGTGTTCAAAGGCGACGTAGGCTGTACAATAACAAATGTATACAATACGCCCAGGAACACAATGACGCTTCCAATCGGGGAAGACGTCATATTAAGTCGAACAATAATAGCAGGGGACTTAAATGCACAGTCCCCTGACTGGGGCTATACCGAGAGGAATGCATCGGGCCGATATATCGAAGATGTCTGTGTTGGTACGAACCTGATCAGATTAAAAAACGAGCACAGCGAGCCGACGCTGCTGCACACGGGACACAGCACGGAGTCCCGCCCAGATCTAACGCTAATCTCAGCAGACCTAGAGTCCAGACATAGACTGGAAGTACTGAAAGAGGTTGGAAGCGACCACCTCCCAATACTGATTGAGTTTGTGCTTGATGCTGATAAACCTCGATTTGACAGAAGGCATTGGCAATTCCGCAAGGCCGATTGGTAAAGGTACAAGGCCGAGAGCGAGATCAAGCTCGGTCTGCTGGACGTTGCAGGAGGCAACGTGGATGATACCTACGAGAAGTTAATTGGCACAATCCTCGGGATTGCGAGACGTACGATCCCGAGGACAAACGGGAAACAGAAATTCAGGCCCTACTGGGACAGGAGCCTAAATGAATTGGTAAAACGAAGAGCAAAAGCACGGAAAAAAAGCTGCCAAGCTGAAGACGCCCGAAGCTCGTAGGGCGTACAACAGATTGACAGCCGAAGTCCACGATGCTGTCGAAAAGGCGAAGAAGGCCAAATGGGTTAATACGTGCGAAAAGCTCGACCTTGCAGACGGTAGAAAAGTTTGGCGGCTAATCTATGCACTATCTGGTGCGGGTAAAGTTAAGAACTCCAACCCATTGACGACGTCAAAGGGCCAACGAGCAAATGAAACAAAAACGCGCATGGGCACTGACTAAACACTTTGCCCAGGTGAATAAAAAAGGCGCCAGATCTGACTTTAGCAAACTATTGACCGAATGCGAAAGGAGGGCTCCAGGAGGCAAAGCAGGGGCCCCCAACTCGAGGTTTTCGAAGCACCTTTCACGATGACAGAGTTGCAAACCGCACTCAACAAATGCGAAACTGGCAAAGCACCAGGGCAAGACAAGGTTCACAATGAAATGCTCAAACATCTGGGCAAGACAGGCCGTAAAAACTATTGAGTTTTATCAACCGAACTTAGACTACAGGCACACTGCCGAAGCTGTGGAAAAAGGCAATAATTACCCCAATACATAAGGAAGGTAAGCCTGGCGAACATCCGTCAAGCTACAGGCCCATTTCCCTCACGTCGTGTGTGGGAAAGGTAGCAGAACGGTTAGTGAACGCACGGCTCTATTGGTACCTCGAGAAAACCAAAAGCATTCCGAAGGCACAGGGTGGGTTCCGCAAGGGACGCAACCCGATGGACCAAGCACTACGCTTAATTCAGACCATGACAAACGAACTCCAGATGAAGAACCACACTGTTGCGGTGCTCTTCGATCTAAAGCAGGCATACGATAAGGTGTGGCGTGGGGGGCTATTATACAAATTACAGCAGTTAGGTGTCACTGCTAAAATGTACAGCTGGATAAAATCGTTCCTCACGAACCGAACGATCAAGACACGGCTTGGAGAAGCTCTATCCAGCGAGGCTCGACTGGAAGATGGGCCCCCACAGGGCTCAGCGCTTAGCTATACATTGTTCCTAGCCTACGTCCACGACCTACAAGGTATTCTCGAGTCACAGAATGCCATGTTTGCTGACGATCTGGTTATATGGAGTTCAAGAAAGGACGTCGCAACACTGCAGAACCGGCTGCAGCATGATCTAAACCGTACTGAAAAATACGCCAGCCAATGGCGCCTAGAAGTAAATACGGAAAAAACGGTCCATTACATTTTCACTAATGGACGAAACGCTCTGAAGCATGAGGTGGTGCTTCAGATATGCGGGAAGAGGTTAAATTGGGACCGGACACCATTGTACTTGGGTATAAAGCTGGATCAGAAACTCCAGATGCATAACCATGTACGTGAATTATGCGCCAAGACCACAGCTAAATTGTCCCTTGTGAAAAAACTGGCTAGCACGAATTGGGGCGCGGACGCAAGACTACTAAGAGCTCTCTATCTTGGTAGCGTGAGAAGTGCTATTGATTACAGCCTCCCGGTCCAGGCCTTTGCGAGCCGTACGGCTCTGGAGGGCCTGGACCGAATACAGAACCCAGCTCTCAGGTTCGTATGCGGGGCGTTACGTACCACACCCACTGCCGCGGTATAAATAATGTCAAACGTAGAACCCCTGGAAATAAGGCGAGAAAAGGCAATCATGACCATGGTGGAGCGATACCGTAGGTTGGAGCATGACGAACCCTGCTACCAATCACAAGACCGATGGGTTAAGAGGACAATTCTGAAGAGACCCACCTTTATGGACGCGGTCCACGAACTTGAAGAGTCAGTCCCCCTACCCAAGCACAGGGAACGAATGCAACTGGTCCCTGCTCGAGGACCACATGAAAGCCTTGACCCGCCTGAAATACGTTTGACACTGGCAAATGCCTCGGTGACACGGGCCAGTCCCGTCGAGCTCATGCGAGACGAGACTCTGCGCACAATCAAGGCCTATGGAGACAGCGTGGTAAAAGTCTTCACTGACGGCTCACGTTTTAGAGATGGCAAAAGTGGATACGGTGTGCTAATTCAATACCCCCAACCAGGACCTGACAGCGCTGAGCTGTCGGGATCGTGTGGATCTACTAACAGTAGTCACGAAGCCGAACTGGAAGTGATCCACAGGGGTTTGAAGGAAGTGCGCCGTCGTCTAGCAAAGAGAAATAATTTCCCGACTGTCATGGTCTTCACCGATTCTCGGTTTTCGCTCGAAAACTTGAGTCGAAGCTCTCTGGAGGCCAAGACGGTAAGTGCCATTCTGGATACAGTAGAACCATGGCACGTGGCGGCAAAGTAGTCCTACAGTACATGGCCGGACACTGTGGAAAGGCCCAATCAGACAGGATCGACGCACTGGCCAGGGCAGGCGCAGCCCAGCCCCAACCCGATAAGCCCTTGACCCAACTGGGGGTCAAGTCGTGGCTAAAAGACCATTTCCGAGAGAAATGGCTTGAGGGCTGGGCAAATGGGAATACGGCCAGAAAGGTATACCAGAAAATGCCGCGACCGGACAAAAGCGATGCCTGGTGGAAACTTGACCGCAGTAGTCAGACGCTCATAACACGAATGAGAACTTACCATTGTCCAATACGAAACTAACTTTACAAGTTTGACAACAGAAGGGAACTGGCCTGTCGGCTGTGTGGCTGCCCACGTACTAGAGTGTTGCCCCGAGTTGGACGGAGTTTTGGAAAGTGAAGTTGCGGTGCCTGTTGAGGATTACCTCTATGGTGATGCCCGAATGATGAGGCTCGCTTGCGAAAAAATGAATCGGGTTTTAAGAGCCTAACGGCTCAACCCAAAAGAGCATGTACATTCATAAGGAAACTAGCAATTTACACGCACTCTGCTGCGGAAATTAGGATTTCAGTTAGGGTTGAGAATCCAATTCAAAACACCTATTGATTTTAATCTGAATGAAGATGGATATACTAAATATATTAACTCCAACCGTTCAGGCTCCTACGTACACAAGAACTTCGCGATTTAAAGATGCGTCTTTTTTATATAACTCATATTGGGGGAAAGAAAACTATTTTTCGGCAATCATCCCCCTAGTTAGAGGTGATTTAATATTTTTTGCCTCTTACTATCGTGCGGGGGAGGGGGGTACTCAACAACTTTCAAAAGTTTAAAGTTTCTACCTAGTTGGAAACTTGGAGAATTAGTGTTGATTCAATTTTATATAGCTCATTTTAGGTGAAAAAAAGTTTTGGGCCCCGGGCGACCCATGAGAGGAAATTTTAAAAAAAATTATATAATTATTTTCCTTATTACCATCGCGGGCTGTTACTAAAAACTACAGAAGGCTTTATACTTTTACCTACACAGAATATGGGAGAAACAGTAATTTTCAGTTTTTAAAGGCTCATTAAATAGAAAAACTACATCGGGGCTTCCCGATATATATTCACCTGTTACCATCCAGGAAGTGTACTCAATAACTTTAAAGTTCAAAGTTCTACATACTCGAGAAAAAGGACAATTAGTGATTTTCAATTTTACAGAAAAAGATAAATAGTTTTTGGGACCCCGGCCCCAAATAATTTGGAATTTTAAATTTCCTTTTCGTCGTGAGAGGGTATTCAACAACTTCCCATATTTTCATGCTCCTGCCTACACCGGAAGTTGGAGAATTAGTGATGATTGATAAGTGAGTGAATTAAAAACTATATTTTGGCCCCAGGTCCCCAGTAAGGGATATTTTAAATATGTTTCACCTGCTACTATCGTGGAAGTGTATTTAACTACCCCCTCCCTCGTTGCACGGCTTTACCTATTCAGGAAGTAATAGAATTATTGATTTTCAATTTTTATATAGCTCATATAAGTAAAAAAAAAAGATTTTGGGGCCCAAGCCCCATGAGTGTGTATTTCAAAAATCTTTTACACCAACTTTCGTCGTGAGAGGGTACATAACAATTTTCCAAAGTTCCATGCTCCTACCTACACGGAAAATTTGGACAATTAGTGATGAGTTGATTTTTAAAATAAGAAAAAATATATTTGGGCCCCCGGCCCCCATGAGAGGGAGTTTTACATTATTTTTGCAAAATTACATCGGGAGCGTGTATTCAAAATTTTTTTCCACAGCTTAATGCATCTACCTATACGGAAAAAGGAGAATAAGTGATTTTCAATTTTTAAATAGCTCATTTTATGAAAAAAAAGTTTTGGGGACCCGGCCCCCATGAGTGGGAAATTTAACATTTCTTGTCAAAGTAATCGTATGAAACATGTACTCAAAAAATTTCCAAAGTTTCATGCTTCTACCTACATGGGAAAAAAGAAAATTGGTGATTTCCATTTTTATTAAGCCCATATTAGGAACAAAAATATTTTGGGTCCCCGGCCCAACATGAGCGAGATTTTAAAAATTCCTTTTCGACAATTATCGTAGTTAAAGGGTACTCAATAACTTCCCAAAGTTTCATGCTTCTACCGACACGGGAAATAGGACAATTGCTGATTTTCAATTTTTAAAGAGCCCATATTAGGAAAACACTTTTGGGACCCCCGGGCCCACATGAGGGAGATTTTTAAAATTCTTTTTCCACAATTTTTGTTGTTATTGTGTACCCAACAAAATCCTATAGTTTCATGTTTCTACCTACACGGTAACTTGCAGGCTTAGGGATGTAGAAAAAAAACAGTTTTTGGCCCCCCGGCCCCACATGAGCGAGATTTTAAAAATTCTTTTTCGCCAATTTTCGTAGCGAGAGGGTACCCAACAACTTCCCAAAGTTTCATGCTTCTACCTTCACGGGAAGTTGGAGAATTAGTGATGAATCAGGGAGTGAGTGAGTGAGTCAGTGAGGGCTTTCCCTATTATTAGTATAGATTTATATCAACAATTAAACATTGGTTTTACTTAATTTAAAATAACAAAATTCAAATTCATTGACATTGTATTGAACTACTTATATCTATATCAAAACATGTGAATTACCTGTTTTTGTTAATTCCCTTGAAATTTTCAGTTTAATGACGTCAAATCTTGTTTTGTGCTTTAATCAAAATTATCAATTAAATATTCAGTAATTTTTCAAAAGTTAACGATTGATTTTAAATTAATCGATAAAAGTCCTAATATNTATATATATATATACTATTGTATATATAATGCGCTAAGGCGCATTTCCGTACGTGTGAAGTCCCAATGTTCCGCAACTCTTGATTACTTTTTTATTGAGAACAAAGCTACGCCTAATAGGCACGTTTAGCATCGAGCTCCTCTTTTAACTGTAATTTTTTGTGTTTTGGACTTTTAATTTCGTGTTATTTGTGAATTATGTTTATTATGGATCCCGTTCCAGGCAAGCTATGCTTTTCATTTCTGAAAATTTTGGATTATTTGTATAATGGCTGTTTTTCTTCGCGAGACTCAACGCTTTTGTTCGACTACAAGGTCAGCCATCTTTGTTCATACCACCAACGCTCGGACAAGCCCGTGAAGCGGACAGTGACAATAGCAAGGCCCGACAGCACACAGGTAGGCGACCTTTACACTACACACGCGGGTGCCTATTACCCATGAAGACAAAGCGGTAATTCTGATTTTTATGTTGTTGAAGGTAGCCATCAATGCTATTACAATATACCTGTAAAAACATCTATCAAAAGTACAGAAATAAATCTCTTCATCGCATCATTTAACGCACAGTCACTTGGTACATGTGAAAAACGTACTGCTGTATGCGAATTCATCATGGGCAGGCAGATTGACATCATGTTTTTACAGGAGACCTGGTTTCGACAGAGTGGTGATGAGGGAAAGTGTGCTGATCTTGCTCCACTCGGCTACTCTGATCGATCATTTCCCCGTTCCACTAGAGGAGGAGGTCTAGCTGTTGTCTACAGAAATACGCTGTCCCAAGAGCTTAAATTTTTAACTGAGTTCAAATTTGCGCACACATCATATGAGATAGATCAACTTGAATTGTTAGTGCCACATCGTGTCATCCACTTTATGTGCATTTACCGTTTTTTTCTCAGCAGAAAAAATAAGTTAACAGATGCCTAATTCCATGAGGAATTTCCGGAATTTTTGGATTATGCCAAAACTCTGCCTTATACTTACATGATAGGAGGGGACATGAACTTTCATTTTGATGAATCTCAGAATCCATCTACAGCAAAAAATGATGGAGCTTTTGGATGCATTCAACATTCAACAACTAATTGATAAACCTACACACAATCGAGGATACTTAATTGATTGGGTATTGCACAGATCTGACGATTGCCTTGTCAAAGCTGCAACCATAACAGAAGAGCTGTCTTCGGATCATTTTTGTGTTATATGTGAACTAAAGGTGATTGCCCCTCCTCCATCCACAAAATTCCAGGACATTCGCAATCTACGTGGCATGAACCGTGACGCCTTTAGGCAAGATCTAAGTGTGGCGGTGTCCCCTGACCTCTGCCCCACTTTGGATAAGCTGAATAGTACACTACGCACTATGCTGGATAGACACGCCCCTGTCACCCGCCAAAAGGTCAAGTTAACACGGACGGCTCCCTGGTATTCATCAATACAGGATGATCTTCGACGCGCCAAGAAAGATCGGGGTATAGCAGAGAAGACTTTGTTGAGATCAAGACTCATCGTTCACAAGCAAATTTATTCCACTGCCAAGCGACGTGTAACTAGCATTGTAAATCAAGCAAAAACTTTGTACTATAGTAATACAATACTCACAAGTAGTACTAGTAGGCAGCTTTTTCATGTATGCAATAATTTCAGAGGGAGTAGTAAGACTGTGGTCCTTCCTTCTGTATATCCGTTGCATCAGCAACTAGATATATTTTGTAATTTTTTTACAAACAAAATTGCTGAAATTAGGGATGAGCTTGACAGAACAATGGTACCCCCACATAATGTACCTCCGTCTTTTGCTGTGAGTTCTAGCTTTGAAATGTTCCACCCTGTTACGGAAAATGAGGTCAAAGCTGTTATTCTGAAATCTAAACCAACGTCATGTTCTCTTGATCCAATCCCCACTCCATTATTTGTTGAGTCATTAGATCTTTTACTCCCAACAATAACACATATAGCAAATGCGAGTCTAACATCTGGTACTTTTTCAATGTTATGTAAATCTGCTGTGATAAAACCCTTGCTGAAAAGCAAGGGTTACATCAAAATAATTTAAACAACTATCGACCAGTATCAAATATTTCATTTGTGTCTAAGGTCATTGAAAAAATTGTCTTAAAACAACTAAACGATAACACTCTTCTAAGTCCCAATCAGTCGGCCTACAGACCTTCTCATAGCACAGAGACCACCCTGTTAAAAGTAACAAATGATCTCCTACTCGCACTAGACAGTGGAAAAATCTCTATACTGGTCCTCTTAGATCTTAGTGCTGCTTTTGACACCGTCGACCATCAAACATTGCTGAAACCCTGCAAAATTATTTTGGGATTTCTGGCTCAGTTCTGGCTTGGTTTCAATCATACATATCTAACAGATCACAGGTGGTATCAGTAGATGGCTGTATCTCTTACAGAGCTGACTTAGTTTATGGTGTGCCTCTAGGCTCCGTTTTGGGTCCGATACTTTTCGTGCTGTATACAAGGCCACTCCTTCTACTGCTCGAAAAGCAGTCAGTTAAAAGCCAATCATTTGCAGATGATACTCAACTTTACACTCACACTGATCCATCTGATATTGACTTCACTGACCAATTGATGCAGGGGTGCATTGGTGAGGTAAAGTCTTGGATGACTCTAAGCAAGCTCAAACTGAATGATAATAGGACAGAAGCACTGCTATTCTGTAACAATAAATCACGCAGTACTTTGACTCTTCCGAATTCTATTCAGATGGCTAGTTCTGATATACTGTTCACAACATCGACTAGGAATCTTGGCTACATTATTTCTGACAACATGTCTACCAACAACTTCATCAATATTTATACTAAAACCTGTGGAACTTTCTAGGTCTGGGGCCAAAGAGAACAACAACATTGCTAGTACTTTTTTGGGTCAGGAACGTTGTAGGAAATTCACGTAAATAAACTTGCGGTCGCAATGGTAGAGTTCAGCACACCGTGGTCAGAGATTGACCTTTGACCTATCAATGCTTCTTTGCAGTGAATAGGAAGGGTGACGTAGGGTGCGGTGGTAAATTACTGGGATTTGTGGCAAGTGGGGGATGGGTGGGTGGTAGTGGTACCTAAATATATAAAAGTCAGTGGTTCCCTACTACTTAACGCCGCGGACCGGTAAAAGTTTGATAATTTTACGCGGTCCACTAACCGGGG